>DWEI01001816.1:0-15705 GCA_018245875.1 Mysoria ambigua
ACAATGTAACGACTTGTGTGCGTATAAACACACCCATTGTTACGCCTCAACCCCTTGCTCTCCAAATATTTGGAGTACAAACGCGTGCCAGTCGGTCCTCTTGACACCGATGCCTTGTAAAACAATACCGTATCATTTTTACAACGACTTATCCACGTTTGTACGGAAATATTTTCACATTATCAACATCTAACTGGCGCGTCGTACGACCTAGTGTACGACCTAGTTATTGTGCACACACGTATTGTTTTTCTCGATGGTCACTATTTTGAATAGATTTGGTGAGAAAATGTCAGTTTGGCATAGTTGTTAATTTTTTTTTTTTTTTGGTAATTTAGATAATACAAAAGTATTGAAAATAATGAAGTTATGCAAAATAAAACTAAACCTGATGATAAAGAATGGTATAAAAAGCACACGATACATCGCCTAAATAAAAAATATTTTTAATGGTCCACTATATAAAGGTACACATTCCGTCTAAAATGAAACCTCCATAAAGAAAATAAAAATTTCTTCATCGCATCTGTGGAAACCCATTAAATTGCGATGAAAACCGTTTTGTCCCTAATATTGTTTTTACGGTTAGCGTTTACGACGGATCTAAGCGCGTGTAAGAAAAACAGCAAGTAATTCCCCGCTTTTTACGAAACTTCCCACAGTACAGTAGGCGGAGGTTTCATTTGGAGATATTGTAGAACGCCGCGGGCGAGATTGTTATCATACAATACTCACAGCGTAGTCCTCTACGCGAATACATTTGGAAAGAAAGAAATTTGCTTTCCCACCGAGCAGTGGATATATCGATTTTGGCACTCAATAAACCCTACGAAGTTGTTCGTGGGTTGGAAGTATTACAAAAATAATTTGGGAACTGACAATTCTTTTCTCCTTTTTTCTGATGCCAATAATGAACATTAGAAAAAAATGTTCGCTAAGGAATATGATCTTGTTATGTTTGCGCTTTTATTTGAGGTACGGTTCAGGCCTAGAAAAAGCATAATTCATAACTGAGATATTAACAATCAGTAGAGTTAAGGCAATAATAAATAGAAATAAAAAGTATCTACATACGTTTTTTTACACTTTCCATACGTAACCACATTCCATTTGTAACCATTCCATTTGTTCCGGTTGTATATATTGACGTTTGGTGACGAGATTGGCTCGCGGAGCTTATTGCCTACTCGTTGGAACTGCGAACGCCTTATCACGTCCGCTTCCGGGAACTTGGTGGGAAAACTTTAATTGGAAAATGCTTCTCACCCAAATAATATTTTCATGGCAGCATTATATAACGACCGAAAAGATTGTCGTTATTACTTTTTTATTACACCATTAATAACATGTTTGGAAGCATATTTTTTAAATTATAATTAGCCTTAAATTTACTATAAAAAAAATATACTTCTGTATTTCATGAAACTATTTTGACCGAGCAATTGTAACAAGACTTTAGCTGAATAACGGCAAACACGTACGCTGAAAGTAATTAAAACGATGAATAGAGTCATTCGTACGGCAGAAAAATTGTAATGCTATATGAGTAGTATAAACGGAATAGTAAAACATATGTCAACATATACTCTCGTATGTAGGCGCATACACGTGGAGGTTTTGTTCCGTTTTATAATGCACGCTCGTCCATACACGAGCAAAATGAAAACCGCACAGTGTCCTCTACTGATGTATGTCACTACCCACACTACTGTAATTGGACGGGTAATCTGTTCATATGAACATTCTCGAAAAACAGATGCAAAAGCGTGTTACGTAATGGGAGTTAATTAAAATAAATATTGTTTCTGATTTCAATCGTGTTATTGTAGTGGATTATTATGCTCTTCCCAATAATACATACAGTTTGACACATTTTATACAAATATTTATATATTTATAAATGACAATAGCTTTTCGTTGTTATCTCTTTGTCTGTACATCTGGGATTTGCGGGTTAATTTTAAAACAATTTACTGTATTGAATTTGAATGACCGCATTTTGATATTTCTTGATCAAGTCGTGACTCAGGCACGAATTCTGCAAAATATTAATTACGCCTAAATTTAAATAAACCTTAAGTCAAATGTTATTTAAATTGACAAAGAATATAGTGTTGATTTTGAAACGATCATTCGATGTGTTGTGTCCTAAATATGAACATTGAAAAAGCATAGGGGCCACCACCCTAATGCAACGTTTCACGTGACGTCACGTCATCAATGCGGCAAACTTACTCGAATGTTTGTTAAAGGCTTGATGTTACATTAAATTGCTTTTGTGTTGCACGGAAAATTACCCTTTTTAATTCACGGTGTTTTATTTTCATTTTCATTAACAGTCAGCTCTTTCCGCGAAATAATAATTATTTATATGCACATCACATGTAGCAGCTCTATGTGATTTTTGTCAAATTTATGATATAATAAATGTGAAATTTATATATACTATAAAATATTAGTACCAAACGTTTTTGTTTTCGTCAAACTAGCAAAACTACTTTTTCTTTTTACGCTTTATTTAAAAATAGCAGGACATACATGTAAAATAATATTTAAATATAATGTTATACAAAAGCGACCATATTGCTACAAAAGTGATCTGTTTCAAGAAACTCTCTGCATAATAAAAATATATAAGGACTTAACTATCTTAGCTCGTGTCAAGAAACGAGCGAAATTGTGGGAACATTTTCTAGCAAACAAAATTGCCCGAGGGCGGTCGATATTAACAAATGCCGATTAATTACGTGACTTGCCGTGGAACTAACAGCGACCGCTTAAATGTCTGCTTTACGGCTATTGTCGTAAAACAACTCTAACAAGAACGTATTGTATCGGGGTAACTTTTATATTTTAATGTACTTGCTTTTATTTCTTACTTTTCCTACACTCATTTTCTCTATTTTTTCTCTGTACCTACATTTATGTACATAGTTTTGTTATATTTTAATGCAAATGTATTATTACATTGATATAATTTTTATTTTTAGCATTATATTTTCACTAAAATAGTACCTAATTTGATAAAATCAAGTCATTTGCTCCGATTTGATTTCTTGTTGTTTTTCCATATATATTATTACCTTATATGCACATTACATGATCATATTGGTGTGACACACCACCCTTCTTCCTACCTATTTCGGAATAACAAGGGTAATGTCACGTTTATTTTTATTTAATGCAACATATTTGTAATATGCGATATTTTTATGTATCTCTTATAACGAGTTGTAAAGTCCCATTAGCATATATATTTTCCCAATCAAAAAAGTATGAATATCCAAATACAGCTACGTCTTAAGTACGCGAAGATTCTCGAAAGTTATATTGAAAAGAGCGTCTCAAGTCGATTTTGATGTTGACGCACTCTATATTTAACGAGTCTAAAAAGGGACCAGGAAACGCGTCCCGAAGTTTAATTAGAAATGCTTACTTAATTGGTAGGTAACAACTTTTCGAGTTCCTCGCGAAGTAGACTTCGTTCAGGATTTACCTATCGTATAATAAAAATCTTATACATACCTGCGAAATGATGTAGGAACGATAGTTAAATATTTTCTTAATATTAAGGAAATGATATTTAATATTAACTTAACAATAAAATGTTTGTGAGGATGATGAATTGTGTCTATACAGATACATGCAAGAAAAATGATTTCATTTATTTTATGCATTTTCCTATGAAAACACAATCGCCAGATTGCTTGTTAAAACCTCGCCACGATGCAAACTGGCAATTCTAATTGGTAGTACAAGCTGTCCGAAGCCATGTTTCTCTTGTGGCCGCTGTATAATAACGCGACGCCCGAACTGGAACGAACAATCGATCGGGCGGTCGGCCAGCGCGTGCATGCGAATCGAACTACCGCTCTATACCTTTAAGTACGACGCTCACTGTCTCTCGTATTATTGCGTAGCACTCTCTCAGGAGATGCTATCGACGCTGCGATCACGACACACCAACATGCCTTCCTTGTGAAGATATCACAGAAACATACATATACAATTATGTACTACGTATGAAATTCTCTTTGCGTTGGGTTGCCGGGACCACAAACTAATTGATCGTATATCTCCAGTGCCACCTCGGAAATAGTATTCATGAACTGAGGCCTCGATAACCTACTTCAATCATGTATATGTATTAATAGGTCACCTTTTCCATACCATGATCTTTGCGTTTTGGACTATTCAGTAATTAAATACTTTATCAAAATCATCATGCATCGCATTGTTTAATCTTTATTCACACGTTCCGTGCCATGTGGGGCGTATGCGGTTCTCGCTGCATTTATCGTTCATGCCATTTGCAATTTTCATAGATAAACGAAGAATTCTTAAAAATATATTGTAGAATTAAATATAGACAACTTCACAACAGGTAAATGAGTTTTTTTTAATCCTTGAAGTGTGGTTCTTATACAGTCCGCGCGGCCTGAATGGAACATCGTCAAAAATTGTGTGCTGTGGCACTGAACGTGTTAATATCAGATGTTATTATTATGTTATATTGCTTTTTATTAATATCATGCTTATACTGCAAGAAACAATTTTTCGCAGCAACGGACATCGGCAGTACGCCTTATCACAAAACGTTACACGCCTTTCACGAAAAAGGAAATACAAGGCGTAAATCACAGCTGAGCAAATTTCTGGAGTGCATTTAGGAGTTCCTTTGAATAACAATGCATAAATCTTGAGGTTCCACTTCACGGCGGTGTTTCCGTAGAGCACTTGAATAATAACTCGACTGAAACAACACCGGCTTCTATCGATTGGGTGACCGGTCGCAGCGTCCGCGAGACACTCGAGATGTGTTACAAATGTCACATTGATTTATTCACTGAGAAAATAACGGAAACAAAATAATTCACTAGTGTCACGGTACAAATACTAGTGTCGACAAATATAAGCATAAAACGTTGGTTGGTTGTTGAGGTTATTTTTATAAAGTTGCCTCGTTGGTCGTGTTGGTTGCGGGTGCGACTGCCGATCGGGGGGTCACGGATTCGATTCCCGGGTCGAACACAACAAAATTTATAATTTCTAGCATCCTGAAAAAAATTGCATGCTGTACGGTTCTCTACAATATTCTCTAAGGCATACGAAGTCCATCAACCGGCATCTAACATAGTTAGAAAGATAACCCTTACCACACAAATTACAGTGAATCAAAAGGAGTGAAAGAAAAAATCCACGCAAGCATTTTTCAAACGGCATTTGAAAATTTCTTAACACAGCGGTACATAAATCAAAAGTAAAGCTGTGATATTTTATAGTCAGTTCGCCGTAGTCCACTCGAACTGTGTAATAACGCTCTGAAACAACGCTAGTTCTATCGATTGGGTGACCGGGCACGGAGCGATGAGAAGAGGCACCTCAAAACGCGTTAGCGTCAAGTTTTATATTTATTTCATACAAAAACGGGATATACAAACATCGGGACGTGGAAACCCAGAATTCATGACGTATAAAGATTCGATTAAATCAATACGTATTTTGTATCAATGATTGTAATAATATGTATAAAGGATTTGAATCGTAAATACCGTATTGTATTCTAATGCTGAATAGCTCGGGGGATGTTATAATATAATGTATGTATGTTAGATACAACTAAGCAAGAAGCCAAGAGAGCCCTGAACGATCCTTCAAGCGGTACTCTACACAAGGCTTTCGTCTCGCTACGTTAAATTCTACACAGTATTGTTTCAAACGCCGTCTTAAGTTAGAGTGCGCATTGTGACGTGTAGGCGGATGTGAAAACTTCGTTCCTTGTGTACATTTATAGAACTCTATACACCTCATCATCACAGCCGTGAAGTTTGATAAAGAATACATGTTAGAAATGTACCGCAGTATATGCGAAAGATATAACGGGCGCACGCTCGCAAGTGTAGGAGGATGGAAGTTTTCTTAACGCCGACGCTTGTAAAGGCGTTTACAACTAGAGACAATATTTGAACGTGGCCACTTCGAACACACAATTCCTTAAGGTTTGTACATTAATAACACGAATGAGTTCTTTGAAGTATCCGAAGCGTTAAATGTAACGATGTCGTTGTTAGAAATCAAGAAAGCTTCTTGGTGTGTAGTGCGTAATAAGTGCGTGTTATCAATCATTGTCTTTAGAAGATAGAAAGCACTTAATTCGACCGATTAAAGAAAAAGTTTTGATACTTAAAAAATAACTCTTTATGTAGATACGTATTAATATTCAGGTATTAGTTGAAATAAAATATTGCATAATATCGTAAAATTTTGAAATATTGCCTCGTTGGTCATGTAGGTTGCAAATGCCATTGCCGATCGGAAGGTCCTAGGCTGGAATCTCTGGTCTGGCACTATTCAACTTTCCCAATATAGATTTTTTAACATAAGTTTGTGCCGCTTAAGGTAATAAATAGGTCACCATCTGTTCTACCACTATAACGACCATCATCATCTTCATCATTCAGCCTATTGGAGTCCACTATTAGACATAGGCCTTCTCCGAGGCATTACTCCCATAATCGCATAATAATAATAATAATAATTTTCTTCTTATACCTTTTCCATAGGGGAAAGTTAACGTACCAAATGAAACGTGGAAGTTCCACTACGCTCTCCTGCCTACCTCTTTGGTTATATTGAAATAATATTATATATCTAAGTCCTACAAAAATTAAAAGCATAGTATTCCATGAGACGTAAACAAAACAAAATAACGTGACCGTTGGTTAATTCATCAAATCGACCGCTAATCGTGGTTCATTATTCGTGAAGGTCCAAAAACTTGTAATCACGAATAAAAAGTTCCAATATTAGGTTTGCGTGAGCAAAGCGGGCACGTCGCGGGTCGATGCTGGTGGATAACATTTATTACATTCCCTTACAAGGGTAGGAATTATAGAACGTGAGCGCTCAAATATTGCCTTTTTTTCTTTCCTACGCGAACTATGCACAATACGCTATTAATCGAAATACATCACATTTTATAGTGAAAAGCCACCGCTCAGAGGGAGGCCTACCTGATGGTTAAACAATCGTCGCCCGCTTTTACGTAACGCGAGATGACATGCAAATATGTTTTCGACTTCAATGGAATGTTTACGCTGTTTTGAAGGAATGTTTTACAAAGCGAAGGAATATTTATCTAAGACCCTTTATAATTGCCATACCACAGCGGCACGTGTTAAAAACATATGACAATAGTAATTTGTCTTTGAATTTGAGTACGTCGTGCGTCGGATGAACCTATTCTGATACGAAATGGAATGTGACGTACCTTATGTCCAGACGGAGGGTGATTTCGTATGCACGCTCATTGTAATGCATGCCTTCCATCAGTCATTATCATAATGTAATCATTATTCACACAATAGTGAGTGAGTGACGTTTTCATGCAGTATGTTGGGCGATAGACATTTACATACTCGTATCTATGATGAGTGACTCTATTTACAGTCTGTAATACGATTGCCATGAATAACGCCCTGAAGTGCTCCTACTAGCAACGCTAGCAAGCAAAGTAAAGGCTTCCATCTTACCCGAAAAGCCATTTGCTTTCTATTTAAATATATTTAGATTGTATAAAACATTTTTCAAATATTTTTTTTGTTTCAAGTATTTTAGTTTTAAAGCCAAAGCCACTAGGTACTACCTCATACCTAGGCGTCTCATTTAGTCCTTATGAGTAAGAATGTAATGCGACCGATCTATAGGAGACTAAATGCCAGTTCGCTTTGAAATCGGTTGGTTTACTTATTTATTCTATAACAAATCTCCGAAACTTTATTTACGAATTTAGAAGAAGCACATTAGATCTCTAAGAATAGCTGTATTTGACACTCGAAGCTCTTTGTCTACCCAGTAAGAGTAATGGCATGATGACATATATAAATATTCTTCTCCATTAAAAATATGCGTACATATTTACGGAAAAAAGTAAACTTTTCAATTGGGATTTAAAATTGAATCTGTGAAGGGTAATATAATGAACACAACTCATAGATATAAACAGTACTATCATTATTAATAAAATAACATTAACTTCAATAAGAATAAAACTTAATTCTATTTCAAAAAGGAATCTCGTGAATAAAAATCAAACAATCCGAGCCCTAAGCTAACCGTTCTTTGAAGAATGTTGCATGAATATTGATGACCGGAAAATTATCATTATAACATGTTTTGATCAGCCGCAATGTCACCGATACGCCTCATTCGATATTCAACGCTCATTTCCTATTCCTTTTATTACAGGAAAATATTCACTGGCTCGATACATCTGTATTCAATTCAAGTTCATTGTGTCGATACAAGTTATAAAATAAAAGCAATCACTGATTTGTGTTAAACCAGCCTATAGGTATATATATATATACGCTTTAGAGACATTAATGTGATATCAAAAAAAACTTGATTCAACTGTACATGTTTCATTTCATTTTCACTAGCAACGTGAAACACCAGGAAGCGCGGCCCACAATCCTCCGCGGCGTAAACACCGGCGGTTGCCAGAACACTTCATATTCAATTTGCTAAGCATATGTATAAAGTGTTGAAATTCAAATATTTATCTTCGGTTCCCAGGCGGTGCAGCCGACCGTTGACCCTGCGCTCGCTCGTGTCGGACGAGAACGCGTCTGCTTTCTGTACGCAGCGCCCGCACACCACCACCGAACGCGCTGACAACTACGGGCTCTGTTACTGCATCGTATATTATACACGCACCCTGTACCTCATTAATGCTTGCAAAAGAAATAGAAATGAGACGATTCCATACAGCTTCTTCGCCCGGTATGGTAATGTTGCACGTAATTCGTGCAACGCTCGATGATTGCCCGAGTGACCTCTTGTAATGTAAGATTAATCATGTTTTTGCATATTTTTGTTTCGATGTTAATCAATTGTGCATACCTGCATACCTATCATTCAGTGAGTCTTGTTGTACTTGTACTAAATAATTTACACTAGCAACCCAACATACCGTTATACATACAAAATTCGTATAAACAAGTTTGTAAAGTATAAAACCGACAACTCTTATTCCAAAATATAGCTAATAAAACTTTAATTACTGGTAACTTTATTCCTTTGCAATTATTTGAATATAAATTGTGAAGTTGAAATTTAAAATTGAATAACAATCACGATAATGGTATTTTTACAAATACACAATAATGCCGCTTCATTAAAATAAAAGAATTAAAAGGGATTGTACAGTAGGTCGGCGCACGAGCCGGGTCAGCGATTCGCGGCGCCCACAAGTCAATTTAATTAAATGTCACCGCGGCCAATGCACCTAAAGCCCCGAATGCATCCAATTAATACCGGCATTCGATCTCCATCCTACATGCAATAAAAAAAAATATAGTACACTGACGATGCAACAATTTATCCGTCCCATACGTTATTAAAGACTGAAAATTATCACGGTTCAATGCAACGGAACCTTCGTTAATGTGTGATTATGGACATTAAAATAGCGACGCCGCGCAACCGTGGCTAATCTGAGGAGCCGGGATAGAATGCGTCTCGTCCGGTTATTCAGGTTTATGAAGTTTATTGCCACAAATACGAAGGTGATTGTATATTTTTGTAAGGAACATAAGTACTTGCAAGCGGTCTAGATAAAACTTGTAAGGCTTCGAACTGAACTTATCTAGCTGAAGCCGTGTTTAATATAAGAGATGCAGTAAAGTAATATTGAACCGAATCTCGCATATCCGTATCAAATGTTAAACTTAAAGGATACTTAAAGGATCACGTTCAAGTAACAGATAAGATCTCGAATTTAAAATTTCCTCTGTTAATATCGAGAAGGAGCTTTTCTGAGAGTGAGCTCTTGAGCAAGCGGCTCAGTTGTTATGATGAGACTTAATAATGGGACGCCTTACGATATTAATTCTTCGATGGTACTAACCGTAACTTTAATAATATTATCCCATGTGCTTCAACAGGCACACGTACATACTTATATATCAGATATGATACCTCAGAGCTTCAGTTTTTGTTCAGTTGCATGAATTGGAAACACTAGGCAAAGCTGCATCATTCAGATGACAAACAGGTTCATATAAATAGAATGTTATTTTATTATAAAAAATACAATCCTTTGTGGCTTCATCTTCTTTGGTATAGAGTCGTACAGTATAAATATATTGTAGAACAAAGAAATACATCCGAGAAGTATAAAATACATCCGGAAACACTAATATTTGTATGTGTGCGGCATGAATTCCACGTCATCGTGCTCCAGCAATACCTACTCCATCACACAAATGTGGAACACAAGGTCCCGCGACACAGTTTCAATCTTCGATAGTGGGTGCATTATTACCTGTTCGTTCCATTTCTAATCCAAAGAACGGAAATGAAAGTCGACGTCGCTCGTCGTGTTCTCATGGCGATAGATAAAATATAAAAAACCAACGAAAACGTTAGTGTATGTTGGATATATTTATGAGACAATTCGGGAATTCATTTTTATTTTTATAGGTATTTTAAATTAAATAAAACTACGTAACTCACGTTGTAAACTTTATGGCTCGTCTTCTAATCAAATTCAGGTTGATTATGGAGGAGACAGTATAATAAAAGATTTTAAATATAGGTGAACAATGGTAGATACTGTGGCCTGCACTCGAAATAATAATTCAAAAATACAAAACACAAAAAAAACTAGCAAATCACTTGACAGGCCGACACACAAACGGATCAATGGAGTCCTGGTAAGGTTTACAAAACCCGTTCCAGCTGGCGTGAACATAAAAAGAGTCATGAATAAAGTTTCGACGACAGAAATTGAAAGAATTATCAAACCTAAAAGTTGCCGCTTATCTTAATGAATTCTTGGAGATTCGGTAAGAGAGAATGTTATTACACGCTCACCGCCTAATGACCTAACACGTCAGATTAACTGGAGAATAATGTATCTGGAAATAGAATGTGAAACAAAGACCGCACATAAACAGACAACACCAAAAATAGATTAGGTATTCACGACAAAGAAAGCCAACATTCCAACAAATGCTCTTAACATTTCTTGAAACTCGAAAAGAATCAAAGTTTTCTAATACTACATAATTTTCTAATTTGTATGTTAAAAATATAGTATCCAGTTCGAATTTAAATTATTTTAATGAAAATTTACTATTTGGAAATGCTTTAAGATAAAAACATCATGAAACATTAAACATGATAAATGTTTATATTCAAAATACATAATATAATTCTCTATTACTGTACTAATGTATAGTAAACTAGAATAATCCCAATGGAGCAAAGTTGATCAGATCAAAACTAATAATAACTCTTGTTATTTAAGATGAATAGAAAAGTCTTGCAGCCGTTTGAAAACTTTGTACCTACTTCTATTTAACTTCATATTCCGACGTTGATTTAAGACTTTCCAAGTCCTCTATTAAAAGGAATTTATTACATTGAACAGAAAGGTCGAACTCAGCGTTTTTTGTGAAGCCTCCTTTAAGGGTGTAAGAGGCACCGTGGAACTTTGAGGGAGGTAGATGATTTTCTTTTATGGAAATTAAGCAAAAAGCGGACGTGGACCCTACAGTGTTAAGTGACCACTCGTGTTATGTGGATTTGGATTTTAAATATTTCAATATCCATATAAACGCCGTAAGAACCGACGCAACTCCGAGGCCATTTACAGTGAATTGCATTTATTAATGTTTAATTACTTATCCTTCATCACCGTCACCAAAGGGCGGTCTTAATGTCAAATGGCATTGTCAGTCAACTCAGATGACGAGGAAAATTGAGAAATACGCTATATTTTAACATTTACAATTTGCAATTTTAACTTTTATAAATAATGAATTATGTAAAATAAATACGATGATTATAATAATAATTAATACAAAAATAATTGCACGTAATGTTTCTTATTTTGAACCATAATTTCAAAGCAAAAAATTATTTTTTTCAACTTGATCAAAAATAGGACTAAGATCCTAACCCACCGAGACTATCTGAGATTGTGACTGACTGACATCGGATAGTACTGTGTACGAACAAACAATCGGGAATAACTAATTTTAGACGCTTTATGACCAAATTGATGCACGAAGCCTACACTACGTTAGACTCAACCAAGTCCTGTCACAGACACAGCGTGATAGAGCAATATATACAGAATTGCTCACTCAATATCAAAGGACTTAATATTCCACCTGTTGAATAATCATTGTCAGACGGTTAGTTAAGATCATTTTGTATGAATAATTCCGGCCTATTTCGCTAAGCGAGTCGACTTAAATCAGCATTTACGTTAATTATCAACTATTAGTGTAACACGCGTACTATGTGAGTACACGACTTTTAATATACAGGATAGTCCTGAGATATTAAGCCACCTTCTACTGAATAGTTTATCGTACTAAGAGATCGTAACATAAAAATAAGAGCAATTGTTAGATACTGACTTTCATTATTGTTACGTAGCGGGTGGCATCCAACTCTCGCAACTGTTGAAGATCTGGAGCATATGTGACCACGCAGATCCAGTTCGAATTAGTAAGTGCCTATAAAACGTTCATCGAGATTAGTTTTGTTACCCACCGACAAGCCGAAGATCCTCAACCGGCGATAGGAAGCATGAAAACTCGTGCAAATTTTTCACTACGAACGAAAGTCTAGACCTGGACTGTCCGGCGTTTTTTTTTAACTTAAAACACCTTAGAGCTCCCAAAGTCACATTTATAAAACAATAAATTTGTCGACCATCATAAGCATCACGTGTAGGATTACAGTAAAAAGAATTAATACGTTTACAAAATATAATGAAAACAAACACGACCCATGGGAACCACGGGCCATATCGGTCTGTTCCGTGTGATTGAGCGCCGTTGAAGGATCCACTTAATCACGCCATACGAGGTGCACCCGATCGAACACACGGTCTGTTATATCAGACCGATTAATAGGGCCGTGATTTATGAACCCTGTAAGCTCTGATTAATAAATAAACATTACACGGATTTCAAGCTTAATTAATTCAAAATACCAGTGCGTTTCGTGTTCATAAACAAAACCGATTTTTATTCTGTATTTATGTTTAATGGTTACAAATGTTAAATACTTGTATTTTATTTTGGGAATATATCGATCAAAACTAATTTGTTATGTTCTGATGTCGATTGGTAGTTTATCGACCCGCATATGTGGGTGGTTGTTAATTTATGTAAGTCATGTAATTCGATGTTATATAATAATGATATCATGAGATTGTACAATAATATTGTTTGCTTACTGCTTAAGGAAACAGGCGAGTTTATAAGATAACAAAAACGTACGAGAATATTATAATTGATGAAGTTACTTTTTGTTGTTAAATATTATATCTCATATCTGTCTGCTTGGCCTACTTTACAGTTTATGCCATAACCGTAAACATTAATGTTGATTTCAGGGAAACTCGTACAGCGAGCAGCGAAGTTTCTCGACCTAATCAGAAAGAAACTTCGCAGAAAATAGTGTCAGAAGTTTAGCCGTAGCGCACCGCGCTGACGCCTCTGCGAAAATCTGTTCCTCGAGAGACGTCCCCAAACTTGTAAGGAACAAGTTTCTTAGTGAACTAACATTGCAATTTTTGACAGGTCCCGAATAAAGTTAGAGAAAATTTTAACACACTTAATGTCGGCGACTATAAAAGTAATTTATTACGAATACTTATCTCTTATGTTTTATCCGTTGTAAATCAACAGGATCACTGCTATTCAAAGTTGGGACTTATAAAAATACCGGTGACCGTTGTGACTGGAATCGTTATGAGTGTACATCGTCTGCCTAGTCCTCCGGGACTACAGAGATGTGATATTATGTTGTGTCTATTATATGAATTCTCCTTAACTTCATATTTATAGTCCTCTTTCTTTATCTTTTATTATATCTTTTCATTAATATCTCACCCTATGTATTCATTAACAATTGTTCCGTTCGTTCCTACGTAAGAAGGACATAATCAAAAGATATAAAAAACACCCTGCGGAATAGACGGAACATTGGACGAAATAGTAATATAATTTCCGCTACGGAGAAAGTAACTTAGGGATTTTATTCCAAAGAATGTTACACAGAAAGGGATAACGCGGCGTTACATGGATTCCTCGCCATCTGTCAAGATATCGATTTAGCTAATGCTGACTTGTTTACTGAGAACATGTTTCAGTATGTGTATAATACACGAAAAAATTAATATTATATCGTCACGCCAAATCTCTTACTAGGTAGACAGAGTGACAATAGAAAATAACTCTTCCGTATAGATTTAGAGTATTTTTTCTTCGTGTGCTTATTATAAGCATTTTTTAATAATTTAGAAATATTTAATAAACAAAAGAAATACTGCACCTAAACGTATGTATCCGTGGTCAAAGTAATGTTTTGTTTCTAATACACTTTTCATTGTATGGAAATCAACGAATTGGTAAAGAAGTTAATGTAGATAATGCTTTTACATATTTTATAAGGCAACAACAAAACGCCCACATTAGGTTCGGCGCGACAAAATTTATCGTATGTGCATACATGAAACGTAGGACAACATAAAAGTATTATTTGTGCCTAGAAAATGTGGTCGATAGTGTACACGTACTTTGCGTGACCGCGTACAGCGCTCGACAGTCGCTACTATGGACTATGGACGTTTTACGCAGATTGCCGTCGTGAAAAACCTACTTTAATGAGAGCGGAATAAAACAGCGTGCGGTGAGGAATTGCTGATCATATGTGTACAAGGGTAATAACGGCGCTGTGTTCATACACATGAGCCTCTGCAATTGACGTTCGGAGAGTTCCGACCAAACCCTCATAACGACATCGTACGGGACCCGTCGCGCCGGCGTCAGGGAGATTTGAATGGCTAGACTGCGCGTCTCCATTTCGAACAGCTCCGACGCCCCGCTACATAAATGGACTGTCACACTAATCCGCTCGGTCACACGTAAACAACTATTTTATAGTACGCTTCACACGACATCATTGTATAAGTACAAGTATGAAAGTAAACGTAACTTGGGCACTCGGTATTAATTGAATTAACGAGTGAAACTACGACTTCATCGAGCGTATTGCAATGTTTGTCTCTCTGATATTACTGTAGGATGGCGGAAGCAATCACTTCGCGGTGCCTCTTATTTGCCTTCGAACTGACGACAGAATCTTGAGTTTCAAAGGAGTGGCAAGACAAACACGGAGAACTTTTCTCTCGATCAATACACCCCACACAACGTAGTGTCGCCGCCGCCCGCGTTAGGCATTTCTACGTATTTATTCGGAGCTATACTCGTATATCGCCCACATATCGCACCCATAATCTTTGTTGGCGCGGCTACGTAATTAAACCACGTAATTGCGTTAAGGGAAAACAATAGGGGAGAAATCCCATTAGAAGGAAAATTCTTTTCACCTTCAGCGAGAACGCCGGATAATAAGCTTGCTATAATTGTGTAAATGGAGCTTGAGTAACTGCTAAGTACCATTCGTAGGCACGGGTCAATCCATTAAACGGAGGGAGGTCTGGAACCAAGGTGACCATTATGAATTGCTGGGAAATAATTAGTAGAGAAAGTATTGTAAACATTTTTCAAATAATGTAACTTCAGGCCTGTAATCCCCTAAGGGGTAGGCAGAGGAATGCAGAACATTCCCACGATTCACCGGTTACGTTTACGTCCCACTATGGAATAGGTGGTG
>DWEI01001817.1:0-15705 GCA_018245875.1 Mysoria ambigua
ATATGCTTTCAACAAATTGTCATTTTAAACTTTGATAATCTTTATAGAAATATCTGTATATGGATTTATACATATAGCTTCCATGATCAAATCTTGTAAAAACAGCATTGTGTAAAATAATCTCCGTAAGAGCGAGATGGGTTACGGCTTTATATTCTACCTCGTTGATCAAGTGCTGGTTAACAGTTTTCACTCGTTTTGAGAATTTTGTGCAGAAATTTATTCAATGTTGGTTAGTTTCCGGCCAGTGTTTTCATTTACCAATTTAGCTGTATATATTGTAAAAAAATCGTAAAGCTTTTATAGGGTTGCGTGCCGGAAATCGATTCCGAGTCCCATGGATACGAAAGGTGAGAACTAAAATCATTATTCTAAATACGCATTTATGAAATTCTTGCAGTTGTATTTCAAAGCTTTTGTTGCATTGGTATTGCTCTTCAATGTATTCGATTATGATCGAAAATCAAAATTATCCATGCATCGTTCTCAATATATAAAACTTCATCGCCAATGAAATAAAGAATGACACTAAAAGTACAATGTGCAATTTTCGGCCGAAAAATAACCGATGAGCATCATTGTCGGGAACATTTTCAATGTCTCATACAGTTTTTAACGATCGTGACTCATTCGTTACAGTGATCTACTCGTACGCTAATAAATCTGTACGAGTACGTACATATTGTGTTGGAATTTTGTGAAACGCCCCCTTCCCATTAGCAGGCCACCGTTCGGTTTGTCGATAATCAATTGAGTCATACTTAGCGTGTGCCGGCGTTATCCAGAACAGACTAATCGGATACGTGATTCGGATGATCGATATGAAGCTTACTAATATTTTATAAACAGCTCTCCGTTATGATCTGTTTTCTCGGTATTCCAATGAGTGTGTTTATGTGTGTGTGAGTGCGTGTGTGTGTGTCTGTTTATTTGGTGCAAGGTGATCGACGAGGCTCTGAATAAAATTCAAGCTTGCGTGATGTAGCTTGCTTACATAGCTACATTGTTTGCTATAGCAAGTACTCCGGCCCTAGGTGACTGAAACAAGGCATTTTTTTCAGATTTGTTAATTAAAGTTTTTTTTTTGTTTAAACTATTGATCCATTGTTTACTATCTATCTTGTAATATGCCACAGTGGACAACGTTTCATCTCTCTCAGGATGTGATTAGTTTGTATCCGGTCCCATCGCATTACTCGATTGCTGATTAAAGGACACCGCCCAGTTATATTGTACATTGTTACATTGCGATATACTTGTTGTCACGTCTTCTCCTATAACATAGTGTATATTATACACACTATTTCATCTCAATATATAAACTATTTCATCTTAATAAGCCCAGTTACGGTTGAATGAATTGGAATAATAACAGGACAATCACCCAATCGTTTCGAATTCCGCTAGTCAGCAAATTTATCGGCGCCGTGTTGTGCGATATTTTCTGAAGTTCAAAATATTTTTCTAATAGACGTTTTATGTATTCTTTGCGTGTAACATTCTCTCGACTTTTGCGTTTAAATATTCCCTTGTTAGCAGTTTTACGCTGATGATCGCTATCCTTGAGATGCGGCGAGTGACGTAAAAGTTGTACGCAAATATTTTCATATTATCTCCAGTTATTTATAATCGCGACTGAGATTCTTATCGCGGGCAATCATCAAATGTAAATCACGAGACATTAGTTTCCATCGGCACATCTGTTCAGCCGTCTCGAATAAATGGAAAACGCACCTTATAACATATTATCAAGTATTTTTATATTTGCCTTTATCAATTCTTCCGCGAAAACTCCACATGTGCCGTTAGAGATTGCAACGATGATAATACCCGGTGTCTCTGAGCGCATGAGAACGCAAACGTTGGAATGTTGAGTTACTTAAGATAAATTCTACGATTTGGCAACATTATAGTGTCATGTCGTGGTCGTGAGCATTACTCGTCTGGCAATCCTTAAAACATACCAATTACCGATCGCAGCGACCCATGTACTTAGCTACTCGTGTGAGTAGTAATTAAAACATCGAACGAATTCGCAGGATCGGTCATCTTATGTTACCATTACAAAATGACTGCAAATCCGGGGCGATCTGTAATGTTATATCAAGTTATTAACACAGTTGTATCGGGTGCGGGTGGGTTTATAAATTAGATTTCTGGCATTTTTGATAAATCTGCCGCGATTTACTGTTGGTGGAACCCTCTGTGGCTAGAATCCGCCAGCACCACCGCCACACTTATTTCTGCCTTATAATAGCAGTGTTAAGCGCTGTTGTGTTCTGGTTTGAAGGGTGTGGTAAGGGAGACATACTTATTCGAGGCATTCCATCTTAGTCCTCAGGGGTAGAGGCGCACCTGTGGTCGACTTATCTGAGGTTGATCACAGATGTTCATGAGCGGCAGTTACCATCAGGTGGACTGCATGCTCGTCCTCTACTTCCTTGTTATAAAAAAAAAATTGACTGCCTTGTTGATTGCAAACGCGATTGACGATCGGGAGGTCCTAGGTTCAATTCCCGAGTCTAATACTTGTCGATTTTTCTAATTGAGATTTTTTATAGTGGCTCAGAGTCAGGTGTATGGCAACAGCCCTCGGTGTATGGCAACAGGCTCAACACCTATTCCATAGTGGGATGTAAACTTAACTGGTGAAATGTGGGAGTGTACTACACACCTCTGCCTACCTGTTCGGAAATTATAGGTGTGAAGTTACGTACGTTACGTAATTTTCTACTCGAAATTCTGAAACGACTATATGTATTTCAGAATTCTCATTAAAGTATTTGACAGTTAATATGATAAATATATTAACTGTAATCTTTGGTTCTCCTATGTCGGGGTCCTTGGGGATTAAAGTTATTTATTTAACGATTAAATGAAGTTATTTATTTTACGATTAAATGCACATTAAATAATTAATAATGCGTGCTTGAAATATAAGCAGGTTACTTTTTCTTGTGCTCATTAATGCAAATTGTTGCGATATGTTGATCTAACTAATACACACGGATTGTTAACCGACCGACTCCGAACCGCTACTAGGAAATCTGAATTACAAAATTTTTGTGTAGTATCAGGAATAGAACCCGGGACCTCCCGATCATCAGTCACACTTACAACCAACACGACCAACGAGGTACTGATATCATAGTCAGATTATAAACATGTGTTTGAAAAACATTAAGTAACTATAACACTATTAAAGTTAAATTAAATAGATATTGATTTCTTCATATATTTATTGACGAGGCAGTCATAATTTACGTATTTTAAAACAAGCACAGTGCAGTGGTCAATAAGATAACTGTTAACGCAGTCTTCAGACGAAAGCCGGTTCGGACTATGCATTCCAATTCGTCCAGCGCACGGCCAGGCCGGTTCTGAAAGTACATGCTGTGTATAAAGATTACTCATGAAAAGTCTGCCTCGCTGATCGTGTTGGTTGCAAGCGCGGTTGCCGAACTTGAGGTACTGAGTCCGAATCCCGGGCGGGCACTGGGTACTTGGTTTTTCTAATTTAGATATCCTAGTAATGGCTCTGAAATAGTCGTTTCCGGTGTATGGCAGCAGGCTAATCACCTATTCCATAGTGAACGGAAACATGATTGGTGAAACGTAGGAGTGTATAGGTACTATACATCTCTGCCCATCTCTTCGGGGTTAGAGGCTTGATGTTACATTTGTAACGATTTTATCTTCGTCAGTATCATTATTGTTTTATGATTGTCTCATGAATCTATGAATATTTTAACATGTTTTCGGACATCGTGTTATTGAGTTCGTAATTTGTTGGTGTAGCATTCATAACATTCATTTGTTTACGTGATATAAATAGGGGCTCAGTGCTAAGTCGATCGATACATGGGTTCACGCTTTTTATAAATTAAATTGCCTAAGTATGTCAGTGTACGACTGAGAAAAACATATACCGAAGAAATGTGTGCGAATGTGACAAGGAATAGCTTCACATGTAAGATATATACATTGATTGTAGAGAAATAAATGTACTATATTAATTATAATAAATGAGCGATTTCGTGTATTTTTGGGACTACAAATAAAATAATGGAATTAACTAATACAATTGTCGTTTCGAATACGTTACAGCAGCGGTATATAATCTCATCGGCGTTGTCCACGTTCAAACATATATCACATATATATTTTTATTAGAAATGTGGCAAATTTAAGTAAATTTTCTCAATATGAATGTTGGAGTGCCACAAGGTATATTTTAGCACCACATTTTCCTGAATTACGTTATGAAACGAGTTCCCTCGAATTCGGTTTATATTGGTATATACTGATCGTTAATTAGTTCAACTGATGATCAGCTGCACTCAGTCGTCGGTATGGATGTTATCCACACATTTTAAATTAACATAAGCCATTACTTAATGATTGTAAACGTCTGTTTTTCTCAGATAAACTTTAAATGGAACATTGACCTCTCAATAAACTTAAGATGAGCCAGCTAAACTTAACTTTATTCTATCTTTAGTCCATCAATATATACTAGTTGTATAACGGGATATCCATTTCAAAGCTACTTACTTTAAAATATTGCTTGTTTCTGTCACGTAATCATTACACTACAACACAGACTGCGAGACTTGCTGACATGTTTTATGTAATACTGATTGGTTGGTGCGGTCAAATTGCATGTCTTTAACCTGATTTCACAATAATTTGCGGTCGCTCTAGACACAAAGAACACATGTATCCAACGGCACTTAAACATGTAATCGCAAGCTTTTTAATACATTTAATTAATTTCTCGTGATAATTTGAACATGTTTTGCAAAGTATTTTTTTTGAATCGTTCATATCTCTCGCTTGCTTCTTGAGAGCATCACTTGAAATTACACTCTTGTCTGTCTCTACATCACAATTTATTCATTGATATTTTTCTATTAGTAAAATAAATACCAGCTCAGTGAATCGGCCCGCTCGAGTGTACAATCAAAATGTTAAATGTAATTGTCGTTTCATTTCTAAACGCATTTATTTTGTAATATTCCGTGTAATGATAGAGTTTTGTGACACGATTCACCGCTGGCCAACAGATCTGGACATTCCGCGTGCGGTCAAGCTGCGCGAGCGTAGGGCTGTCCTCGCCACGTTGTTCAAATATAATTAGTTATAAATGATTAGTTTATGAGCGGCAGTGCAAAACTTACAACATTCGTTATTTCCACTCCAAAACTACATCTTACGCTGCTTAGGTATAGTATATGGTTGTATTTTTCATCGTACGATTATTTTTGAAATATATTTTTACAGAGCTCAAAAGTGGAATTTAGTGAATTAATTAATACTTAGATATTTTGCACAATCGAGGAAATGGGGTTTGAAACACTATGAACCATTGATTTGTGTGGTGACTGGACCAGTGATGTGCTCTTATAAGTAGAATATTGGTAACGTATTGCTCATAGTAAATTATTTCACATAATAAGGTATAAATAAATAAATAAATATCAAATAGTTATTTTACATAGGTAGTAAAGTATTTTAGTTGTGGTTTCTATCATTTGTCGCAGCCCTATCACGGCAACGTAACACCCGTACTCTTATCTAGTACACAATGAACTCGATCGCATCTGGCGCTCCGCCTAGGTCAACCAGTTGGGTTTGTCTGCGCAAGGTACCTTCAGTACCCACCAATGTGTATCGTGTATTGAACCTTTGCCAAATTTTCATGGTCATCTCATAGTGAAATATTTGTAATATTGTTAATCGTTTCGTTCTGTTTCTTGTCTGTTTTTGAAATCTTCGTAGTTGGTCAAAATGTAAATGAATACAAATCCTATCTTCAACTTCAATATCCTTAAACAGGTAGGCAGAAGGATGCAGAACACTCCCACGTTTCACCAGTTACGGTTACGTCCCACTATGGAATAGGTGGTGAGCGTATTGCCACGCATCGGGCACATATGCAGACTCCGAACCACGCCTATAAAATCTAAATTAGAAATCTTAATATGTACGGTATTTTTTCTACAAAATAATATGACTTTATCCAACTGGTTGTTAACGTAGTTATTAAGGATGTTTTAATTGCATGACGCGCAATGGCCATTATAACGATACAGATATGACTGTAAAACATACGTGTATGTGCTTTCACATGATATGTACTTTTACATAATACGGTAGTTGTTTTACGTAATAATTAATTAAAAATTCTCATTTTTAATTATTTTTTTTTTAAGATTTCGAATTGCAATTATTTTTGGACTCTTATTATTTTCCATTGTTGCTACTGTGATCAATAAGTTTTTTTATGGAATTAATTGCAGGTTTATTATATCACTCTCCCTTTTGAATGCGCTCTGTTTATTGAAAATGTTGTGATAATATTTTAGCTAAACGATTGTAAATAGTATTTTTTCATAGACATTACTATTTTGTTACAGTACTTGGCATAACATTAAAATATATCTCACAGCCGACCATGATGTAATTGCCTCAACCCTGCACCGTATTTCAATCACGTAACATATTATATTATCAAAAGTAAATATAGTTTTTGCACTCCACTGCGTGTAAAATTTACTTTAATCATCTATCTACATGGACATAGTTTGCAACCGTGCGTAACGTACTTTACGATTGTTATTGTACGTATGCTTCGTTGATATCGTGCAGATATTTTTTGTTTCCGGTAGAATATAAGTTACTGCATTTGAATCGTGCGTAGTGACCATTGACATTAGTGTTCGATTTTCAAAAATGGAGACAACCTATTCCATGCAGTTTGAAAGAGGTAATATGAAAACGAATCTTATATTTTTTATCTGTAGTTTTTTTAAAGTATATAATATAAATAAATTATAATAACTGTTTCGGCGTCAAAACATTCATATTTCAAATCGTGTGAAGTTTAACAATTGATTATTATTATTTTTTAGAATTAACCCTAAATTGTAGATATGTTGACAAGATTGCAATGAAATTACTTTGTTGTTTGAACAAAATTTGTCAACACCATTGAATCAGTGCGAGTTATCTATTAAGCACTCAAGAGCTTTATGATAAAAACCCAGAACAAATAAACTAACGTCAGGCGAATTCGTGCGTTGGTTGAATTTGAACAGATGCTCGTTCGGACGTCAGTTTATACCCAGTTTATCCATACATACATACATCATCATCAGTCTAAGTCCACAGATTAATGAATTCATAACCTTATATAAAAAGAAATCTTGGTAATAAACATGTTATGCTATTGAATTAAATGAATCATTCGCGAGGCTTTCGTCGTCATTTGTTAATATCGATCGGCGGTTATCTGCTGCTATACATGCTTGTACAACACTGCTAATACAAACTTAGGCAAACGTAATATCACCAACCGAATATTAGCCTACTGTTTACAATGGACTTGCTGATCAATGAGTCATGCGTTGTGAACTGGAGCTCTAATTAAAATAACATTAGCGAGTCACACTAAGTGATTGAAATATCCTCACGCAATCACCGATATCTGAAAGAGATTTTTGTTTGCGTGTTTCGTGCGTATTATTCTGCCACATTTGCTGTACAGTTCGTAGAAGGTAAAACCTTAAGATGCAAGGAAGTAATAACGGCCAGCAAGATGGTACATGTGTCCGCAAGTAGCCGTACACAAACGATTTTAAAGATTATTTTGCTTGAAACGTGTAGGTTTAACTACTAAAGTTATTGATAAAAATTAGTGGATTTATATTACGTTATTATAGAACCTAGTCTAAGTTACGGATGTATGCAAATTTTGCGATAAATTTGTTTGGAAAATAGAATTCTGAGGGGACATTTATTTTGGTCTTCTAACAAAATTTCTCGTATCAACAAAGTACGATTTAATGAGTTAGCGTGAGTTAGTATGGCGCGATATTTTTTTTGTGAAGTTCCATCTCAGCTCCGATGAGTGGCATCAAATCCGTTGCCTATTTCAGGTACAATGCATGTTCTATTTCGAATTGATCGTAGATATTTATGGGTGGAAGTAACAGATTAAAAAAAGGTTGTCTCGCTGCTCGATCGTTCAATCCCTTCCCTATCACCAAGAAATAAAAAATAACGTTGTCTATGATGTTTGGGCGTACCGATTAGCGACGGCTCCATCAAAATCAATCAGTGCCTCATTATAATAATATGGAAATGTTGGAGTTCATATGTTATTCGATCAAATTAATTATGAAATCCGTGTTATATGTTATTATGTGGATAATATCTATTTAGGCATATTTTTCTTTGAAAATTTTTTCTGTGGTATGTCAGGTTTTTTTCTGTGGTATGTTCTATAGCAAGTTTCTCTATAGGATGAGTAGTATTTTAGCAAAGCTACCATCTGTGATACTTTAGTATAACATTCGTTGTAACATAGTGTATTAGTTTATACATATTATATACTGTCCGTAATGACCTTTATGCACAGGCTTCACTTCGACACAAGATAGCTGTCGATACAGATATCTCTATATGTCTGTCTATTTTCTGCTTAACGTACAGTTACCGGTTTCCTGAATGTCTTACTGCCATGCGGTCTCACTGGTTATGATGGTTTTAAAGAGATGACACACTAGTTGGGTGTGTTTAGTCTTCAACTATGATAGCCGTATTCTTGTTAATGTTTCTGTCATGCAAATATTAAAAGTTTTGTATATTTACAAACGTGAATATTATGAGAGATATTATTATTAGCGAGTCATTTGTTATGTACGAACTGTTGTCACGACAAGAATGCCAACCGCGCGCTGTAATGTCATGAGCGCGATAAGAGCACACTGTTTCATGGACGGTTCTACCTACACACGAGTGTCGTCGGTCTTGTCAGTTGAATAAATGTCAAGTTTTGGAAGTGTGCACCGGTTTTGTTGACATTGTTATTTATTTATTTATTTAACAGCACTACCGGTATTTTTATGATACAACGCAATTATTGTCATTTATTATGAACGCTTCGGCTTATATTGACATTCGGCGGAGGCAGATGAGAATCTTAGTTATTCGTATTCACAAGAAAATGTTATTTTCAAAGTCTTTTTGGTCGTACATTTGAAAGTTTAATTTTATTTGCAAATTTATCGCAGTGTTTAGATGTGTACTTTATTATCACATTATACCAAAAACACTAGCCAGTCGTTAAGAGTCATTTAAATGTATAAGAACGCGTGGTGAGCTAAATTTGAATCTATACAATAATCACATATTGGTTTCAGATAGGTCAAGGTCTAATGTTTAGCACTGACGGAGCGGCCAACGTGACGTCATATGAGTTCGGTGTCAACGTCGGGGAGAGTGTAATTCACGCGCCCCTCGCACCGACCGCCGCGACTCGTAAAGCCTCACATTTATACAGATGTACCCCGCTCAGATATAAATAGTGCAATGCCGCTGACGTCAGCCCTGCCTTTTGTTCGACTCCTCGTCGGCTCCAGAGCTTTTCGCGGGCGTATTGTAACTGGTTGTCTTCGCGGTGCCGCGCGAGAGCCTAATGTTTCCGCGGGATCTTTTTGGTGTGTTCACGCGCTAATAAAATGATCAACGTAGTGCTGGCTGTAGTCATGTATTTCGTGTGATGACGTCATCGTTCGCGTTCACTGTGCTGCACTTTGAAGACGTTCATAGAACATTGTTTCTATCGTTACTATTACAGGATATTTTGTAATTTTAACCATTATATTAATGTGCTTGGTGCACTTGTAGTATATGACGTCGGGCGATGGACGTATCTGCCGATAGTGATACGCTTTGATTACTTGTTGTACGTTGAGTTATTAAAAACTTAAGATCTAATAATGCAAGGATAAAAATAGTCTAGTGGTTTAGATGTCAGTCTCTTCCTGAAGGGGTTGGGGTTTTAAATCCTGTGTCGCAGCTGTTCTACGACTGAGCGTGTTTCTTATATTAAATTTCCATATTATCGGAATAAAACATTCTAACGAAATCTGCACACTTTCAAATTTTCCGCCTCTGAGACATGTGATATTTTCCAAACTGTATTTCACCGACGAGGCCACGTGGTGTCCAAACTATGATTTGATTTATGTAGATGTTGTTACCATGGCAACTCGTGTAGTGATTTCTTTTTATTAAATATAACTATACAGTTGCGATCAACCGCTGTCCCATCTTATGTTCACTGGTTGTCTCACTAAAACTTGTTTCTTATGATGTGTATATTTCGGGAACTTCCTTTTATTCATCAAACACGATGATGTTACATGTGTGATAGAAATTACTATGTACTGGACGCTCGCTTCCTTCGTCCTGCTTCCTTTATTGATCTTCAATTATCCTGGTTTCAAAACAATCTGTTACATCAATAGCACGCTTATTACTTTTTAGTCCACCATTCAACTTGTATAAACGTATTAGTTCAACAACTATGTAAGCGGACCCCCGACGGATCTCTTTGTTCTCGGCGAGGCGGCAGGCACACTGTGCGTGACGTCACAGAGTCTCTCACGCGCTAATTCCCTCCCCGCGTCCCACGACAATACCACATTGTGCTGTGCGATGCCGTCCGCGGCGCATTCAGCCGTGGCGATACGTGCTGTGACGTCACGCGTGTTTACATCGTACTTTCACGTGTCGATGGTACCATTTCCGGTGCACAGATCTCGATGCGGTCCTACTATGTATTACGATTGTTCAGACGGTGGGAATGAGTAATGTTTGTTCGGCGCGTATGTTGTATATAATGATTTATTTAGGTAGCTGTAGAATTGTATAACGATAATAGTGGAGCTCATCATGTTTGTACTATGCTCAATGTTAGGTATAAATATATTATTTATATTTATATCAAACATTTGTACGCCGTAAATAGTAAATCACAGAATATAATGAAATGATATATTATAAACAAAAATACGATTTTCGTGTATTCACATTTATTATTCTTATATTTTTTTATATCTCATAAAACACGTTCCCGCCATTCTGAGCTGTCTCGTAATTACGTCTGCGCCATTTGCCGGCCGCTCGAAGGGTGCACCGACACACCCCGTAATGGCGTGCTCTCAAATCATTTACCCCGGTGGCGCGGTGACGTCAGCGCCACACCTATCCAAAGGGAAACTCGCCTGGCAACCGATTAATAATAAATCCAGCTGTTTTCCTAATGTTTTTCGTGTTATTTTTGGCATATATTTATATTGTATTAAAAATACAAAACTCTCATAAGTTCAAGGTCACATACATGTTTTGTCCTTGCGTTCGGGGATATTTTATATATCTAATATGATACCCGAACCTTAAGTCAAAGAGACGAATGAATGAGACCACGTATGGATGAGAATGTTTTTTTGTAGTGTGATTTCTCGCCACCGGTGAAACCCGCCCGGCGGCTCCCAAGGCCACGTACATGGAAGGTTTGGGACGAAACGAACACACCGTCAATCTTACCCTGTGTAAAATCAGATCGTGTTTCTGTTTCCTCGACAAACGCCGGGCCATTAATTCCATGTCCACCATACGCTCTAACGACTATCGACATGTGACCTAATAATATAGATTAAAAAATTGAAAAAAACATGGAATTTATTTGCTTCGCGGCGT
The DNA here is from genome assembly GCA_018245875.1 of Mysoria ambigua. Lineage (NCBI taxonomy): Eukaryota > Metazoa > Arthropoda > Insecta > Lepidoptera > Hesperiidae > Mysoria > Mysoria ambigua. Next base: position 11,551 of record DWEI01001817.1, read on the forward strand.
CCGCGTCGCTGTCGTTTCGTTCGGACGCGTCACACAACGGAACGCGGACCACTTCAATATTCAACGAGTAAAAGACCGTCTGTGTGCGAGAGTGAAAGTCGAGCGGTGTCGACGCGTCCGTCGCGCACGTCTACGGCACGAAGTTATTAATAATAATAATAATACATACATACATAATGCAATGTAATTACGTCCGCGATGAACGATCGCGCGGAACATTGACGCGGCGAGACTCGACGTGACGCGCCCGGGGCTGCGTCGGTGACGGCTGAACACGGAGATTGGGTTGTGTTTTAAAAACGATACCTGTCTATTTGGACAAATTATCCATGATTAACCATCTTAAACAAAAAATATTAAAATAAAATTTTATCTTATTAATAAATGTATCCCATGTAACTGAGTTTATATGTTATTTGGGGTCACCAAAAACTGTAAATTGATTCAGGATTACTATTCCGTTTAGAAAATTAAATACGAATATTGGTTGCCGCCCAAGCAATTATTTTATCGAGTATTATTGTATAGAATTGAATGAATACTTTTATAATTAATTGTTAATATTCATTAGTTATTCATTAGTGCCAACCCGCACTTGCCCAGCGTGGCAGACTATGGCCTTAACCCTCTCATTCTCAGAGGAGACCCATGTTCCAACAGTGATATCGATATCGATTAGTTAGGCATTCAGGCATTAGGCAATCGTTTGTGTTTTTTTTTACTTATTGTCCCAAAATTATTTACAACTGTAGTATTGATTAAATATTATTTATTTCCTTTTCACTTAACATAGTATAAAATAACAAATCAATATATTACGTAACTATTTTTTTTATTATTTATTATCAAATACGTTCTTCTCGAGTCGTGTTGTTTCTCTAGTATACATACATATTATATTTATTTATGTTTACATTTTAATCACGTGTTTAGGAGCTCCTCGAACCGGATCAGATGTTGCAACATCCTAATTTCACGTTTAAAAATAGCGGCCACCGCGCGTTTTGTTGGAGTTTGCGTCGCTTCACGGAACTGAACTATGTATTTAGGTGGTGGTGACGGTGGTGAGCATTCCGTACGGAACGTGAACGTGGATGGTGAAACGTGCGAGAATACCGCATCACTCTGCCCACCTGTTCGTGGATAACGGGCGTGAAATTATGTTACATATAATGTGACGTTTCATTAGTTATTTAATGCTTAATTTAGGTGGATTGCATAATGAGTGGAGTTGTATAATGTTGGCTTGGAAGTTTCTATATTTACAAAGTGCGCAATTATAATGTCATTTCTTCGTAGTGGCGGCCCTACAAATATTCGTCGCGTTACTTACGCACGTGGTATATCTATTTATGCGGTTATAAACAGTATTGCGACTATGTATTACAATAGATATTGTTAAATATTTAATATACCTACTGTATCATAATATGCCAATTTATTGTGTAATCAAGTTGATTATGACATGGCCAGAGGTATATAATAGAGGCATATAATAGATATATAATTATACGTTTTTGCCTATTTGTCATGTGAGATGTTACCGTTTGATGTGTCGACAATTGGTACTAACAATTTCGTTGTTACAATTGTTTAGTATGTGATCAAGTTATGATTATTATTAACCTTATGCCGGTAATAGCAGCACTAGTTCTAGTATATTTTAGTTGTATTCAATCGCCGAGAGAGGGATATGTGGCCGATGTATGTCAATAGACTCATTTCTTAGTACACGGTATGTGTGATTGGTGAAGGGTGCGAATAGGTACAAAATTCTTCTGGTTGCCCCTTTAGGGAAAAATAGATTGTATGGTTATTTTGTACTGACAGTGGGATTTCGTAATCCACTAGTTCTAGTTAAGTTCGGTCCTATCTGATCACGAAGAGTGGCGCTACGTCCGCTGCCAGTTACAGTTACCTCGCTGTTCTCGTGACCGATGCTGGAGTAATTCAATTTGGCTAATGGATCCGAGGAGTGCACGTCCGATACTTTGGTTACGGTTGCATATGATTAATTTTCCGATCAAATTAAATTACTTAATGAGGTTTGTTTATGGTTCTAAATAACAATATCGTTTATATTTTCATGGTAATGACACGTATGAAGGCTTGCGTTTACGCCCTCATGTAGAGCGTATATATCGATCCTGCATAAATAGATTTTTTATTATTAGCTCCCTTACAACGTAGCGTGAAGAAACCATCCATCATATTTATTAACATATTGTCGAATGTTCTGGAATAGATAGTGCCCATGTACGCTGTTGATATTGGTAAATTATAATTACCTGTAGGGGATGCCTATTTAATTAAGTCACTCGTAATTTCGCGGATACTCTATATTTATAATTAAGCAATATTTAGTTTTCACCAATTCGTAGTATATAAAAAAAGTAACTTCACAACTGTAATCCCCGAACAAGTAGGCAGAGGAATGTAGAACACTCCCGCGTTTCACCGGTTACGTTTACATCCCACTATGGAATAGGTGGTGAGCCTATAGCGTTCGTGGTTCTCTATGGAGGTATCACCATCATACGAGTAATTGCATAATAACTTGTAACGTATGATATTCACAGATTTTAAAATGAAAATCGGTCAAGTGAATAAAGGGTAATAAATTATTAACATACGAACATGTGGGCCGGCGGAACTAATAGTTAAATTATATACGCATAGCACGTTGATAACGTTCACGCAACCGTCGAAATTTATTTCTTTTCTACACGACTGTCCTTTTCCGTATGTATGTGGGTTACGGAGGCGTCGCGCGGAATAATGATAATTATTTATTGTTTGTATTGACCGCGCGATTGTACCCCGTACGCATCTCTAGCACATACCTGCTCTTTGTTATTCTACACTAATTGTTTGGTGAAACGTTTGCTCAATCACACCTAAATCTAAACGGAATTAGGCCAGGGCTGTTAAGATTTAGATGCGATATTAGACTTATATTGAAGCCCATATTTGTGTTTAGATTTGGTGCAGTAGTTTTTTCATTCGAACACTTAGTTGATATAGGTCGTTAATGTATTGTTCGCGTCATAGCAACTGATGTTTTTTTGTTCGGTGTATGGTGACCGCATATCTCCTTGTATCGTCCATTTTGACCAGATCGGTCTGATACAGAGACAGTTTTTAAAATATGAAAAGCCATGAATGTACACGAAGCGCGACAGGTATGTAAGGTTGGAAATATTTTGTACCGCTTCTTTGCGTATCTCGACTTGATGTTATAATAGGTACAACATACATACGTATGCGTCAAAGTTTGACATTAGTGTTTGTCGTTCAGGAGGGGCCGCACTCCACCCTGCCGGACGATGAGTTCTACGATGCGGTGGAGACGGGCTTCGACAAGATGGAGGAGGAGCGATGCGCGCGCGTGGCGCCGGCCGGGCAGCTCACGCGCGACGAGGTGGAGCTGCCGCCGCCCGCCGTCGACAACCGGCTCACGGCGCACCCGCTGTGGCCCGAGGTGCGGCCGGCGTCGTCGGCGCCCGACTGAACGCTCATTATTTCAGCTCCTCCTGATGGTTTATCTACACTCGTGTATTGTAGGAAAACTTATTGAATAATTATGGCAGAATATATTCAAATATTAAATGTTTGTATTTATGAATGTTTATAGTATCGAAGTATGATAAATTAACAATAAATCACAATACCCAGATAATAAGTGGAACGATGCCGCTGCGACGATCTTCTACTTGTAGAGTCAAGTAATAAGTACTTGGCTCTTATTATTAGTGAGTGAGTCGTAGCTATGACGGTCGACGGTGAGGAACCGAGCGGCCTAGGGGTCGTCGGCGGTCCGAACGTTGAACCGCGTGTTGCGGGTTCCATTACCGCCTGAAATAAATTATTGTGTGACGTGTGCGAGGACGTGCCCTCGTTGGCTGGGTGTTAAGTTATCTATTTATATTATAAAAGTATACATATGCATGGAGAAGCATAATGCGTATTTGTTTATTAGTTACACGTTGCGCAATTTGTAAAGCGGTGATCGACGACAGATCGACAGGATATCGACGGAGCAGATCGCGGCGGCGTTCGAGGGCGTCGGCGGACAGATCGGCTGGTCGCTGTTCGCCGAGGAGGGCGACATGCGCATGTACCGCAGGTACGGCCGCCGTCTTGTTGTCTAAAGAT
>DWEI01001818.1:0-15697 GCA_018245875.1 Mysoria ambigua
GTAAACGTAAACGGTGAATCGTGGGAATGTTCTGCATTCCTCTGCCTACCCCTTCGGGGATTACAGGCGTGAAGTTAACTTACAAATAATGCAATCGGAAATTTTATAAACTGTGACGTCACAGGAAGAAATGGCAACCGACATTAATGACTTACCTCTTCATATTCGAATGGACGTGTGACGTAACTGGTGAAACGTGGTGTACTACACCCCTGTCTACCGCATCGCGGCAACACAAGTGCGATGTTATGTTACTATTCATACACGTCGAGCAATGGCTAGCCGTTAGAATGGTCAAGTAATAACCCTCCCACTTGTATAACGACTTACAAATATCAACATCATACAATCAGCATATGATTGTATGATGTTGATATTTTCATTTGCATACTTATATAGCGAAGGAACTCAGTCGAAGCGGTCGCACAGTAAACACATTGCAGCCATACGACTGTGGCACGTGGTTTGACCGTGGTCTGTGATTATGGGCAATAATAATTTTGGAACGCACACATTCATCTCTTGTTTATTTTGTCTCATTTTTTAACAATTACACACTTTTCGAATAATTTTATTGAACTTTTATTGCAATGTATAACATCCTTGACTGTCGATTGAGCGAAAGAGGGTCCGATTATGACCAAGACTATTTATTCTATTCTGAATCTGAGACTCTAATGGCCAATATAAATACATAGGTGAGTAGCTATGTAGTAATTTATATACCATATGTACGATGCACACTCGACTATTTTTAAATCGCTCACGAGAGCACCTACGATTTGCTATACAAACATACGTACATAAATAAAGTAACGTATATATTTATTGGCATGTTTCATCCCCGTAAACAATGAGAAAGAACCGCAAAGGAACACATGACGACGCGACGACCGCGCGGCGGCCGCCCGTGTCGCGGGTCACGAGCACAATGAACTCTTAGATGGCCCGCGAACCGTTGGCGGGGGATATTGTTGTTGACTGAGTTTCGACACTCGTTGCGAGAGGACTACCTCCTGTGTGTAACATTGCAACGACAAAAAGGATGTTGTTGGTGATAATGATGATGATGAGGATGTTGATGTTGATGATGATAAGGACGGTGATGATAATGATGGCGTTGATGATAATTATGGTGTTGATGATAATTATGATAAGGATGAGTAACGATGATGATATTCTTTGTCGATGTGATCTCAATTATTACTAATTGGGAAACTCAATCGGTAGAAATGATATGAAATGAAAACTCTCAACATTCATTTTATGAGTAAAACTCCAGGAAGAGGGAGTACTCGAATTAGGTACATCGCGGATCAGACGGAATTCATCATACAAAATATAAAAAAAATATTAATATTTTACTAACATTTTGACTGTAAAATGAGATACCTGGATACGTCGTTTTATGAACAAATACTGAAAGTGAAATACTGAAATAGTGGGTGTTGTCGTTTTTTTCATAAAAAAATGTATATATGCATGTACCTGCTGCAAATGTATAATGCTGTGAAAACAACTAATTCTCATGTGCAACAAAAGATGGCGCTGTACATATAAAAGTTAATATATTAAGAATGACACGATACATACCACATTCTTCCGCTATTGACGGGTCAGTGCCTTTGACAGCGCCCTCCACGTACCCCACCAGTATCAACAAGGACTCATGGTCGACCATGACCGAGCTAACTCGTTCTAGGAGCATCTTCACCGTGTTGTAGTATAAATTCGTCATCACCGGCTGGCCAAGTTTTTTGAGGACGTTTGACTGTAATGTAGAATTAATTCGTAAAATATGGCATTTTAAATAAATAAAATAGAGAATGAAAAAACGAAACTGTAGGGACCCAGTACAAAGTTTTGCCTACTGTTCAGATCTAGCTAGATATTGCAGTACTCACCGTGGTACGCACACACACTTCGCAGCTGACATTAGGATTCAAAATCGTCTCCATACCCTGCAAGAGCTCCGGCGCTTTCTTCATGTGATTTGAGAATTTGTTCAGGAACTCCTGCGCCTTCACCGACTCGGGCAAAAATTTGGAACTTATGTGGAGAACCTTGTTCATCAGCTCCTTCTGCACCGTCGGCGTGGGGGGTTTCCTGTGCAACTCGACCCACTCCGCCACCGAGCGTCGAACGGCCAACTGATGTTTCTGTAACTCTATGAATGCCTTTGTCGCGTTGTCGTCCACGTTGGACATCAGATAGAACAGCTTCTTCATTCGTATCTGCGGTGGGAGCGTGTAGGGGACGAGCGACGTATTCAAGAGCCTCTCGACCAGCAGTCTATCTTCCAACGCGGTCATGTAGTAACCGTGCAAGATTTTGTCTTTGATCCATTGGACCGCCTTCTCAGTGGCTGGCGGAACGCTTTCCTCTGTTAAAAACTTCTTGTAGATCATCGCTAGTCCCGACATGGCTTCTTTGCGGATTTTGAACTTTTTGTCTAGAGTTCTCTCGCGAACGAAGTGCAATAGGTCTTCCGATTCGGCAACAGCCTGGAAGTCTCTTTGGGCAGTTGCGATTATGGCCATGACGACCTCGTATCGAACGTGCTCGTGCGCGTCGTGCTGCCTCATTTTCAAAGTCTCCGTGATATCTTTCCTCAGCTCCGGGTGATGGACTAGAAAATGCATACAGTATTGTACGCATTTAATTCTTATTGGTACGGATATATCGTTAAATCTGCCCAGGAAGGCGCGCCATAGGGGTGGGTATTGTTTCGCTAATTCTGAGCCTGGCTCCGAGAACATTCTAGCGAGTAGCGCCACAGCGCTGAGTCTCTCTTGGAAGTGTGCCGATTTTAGCTTGCATTCTAATTGTGGTAACACTGATAATAATATGGTGGCGCAGCACTGATTTAATTCATATATAAGCTCGTATACTTTTGAAAATATAAGTAAATTTTTCTCTTCTTTACCGAGTATGAGAACGTGGTTGAAAAACTGCGAAGAAACGATTACAATATAAATTCGGTTGACATAATCGAAGTTAGACTAAAATTGTATTGGACAAATTAACAAAATGCTACATTTTCGTAATGTCCCAACACGTCCACTCACCGTTTGTATGTACGGCTCCAGAGTATCGCTAGTCTTCACTATGAGCTCCTTGGCGAGCGCGTACGCGTGCTTGTGCTCCCTCTTGTTGGGCTCCACCAGGTTGACGAGGATCACGTTGAGCAGCTCGTTGGAGACCACGTCCGACTCCGTGATGAGCGGACACAGCACGTCCAGCATGAACGACTTCACCTTTGACGAGTGCTCCGTGCTGTTACAAAGGAGTAATAACATACCATATTGGTCACCTCGGAGTACTCTTATATATTGCCCTTCGAGCTATGCAACGCGATACAGATGCAGGATAGAATTTAAATTTCTGTGTTTCCCATTTTGCCATCGAATAAATAAGTAAATCTGAACGGAAATAGCTTATAGATCAATTGTTTTGATTTAATACTCACTTGACGATCTTGAACATCAACGAGAAGAGAGCGCAGAAGATCTCCTGGCAGTCCTCCAGTTCGAAGCACATGTTGAAGGATTTCACGTAGGCCAAATTCTCTAGTAGATAGAAGTAGCGTTTGAATGCCGGGTCTTTGGGGTCGCGAAGACCTTGCAACTGATTGATCAGGAATAGGAATATTGTTTTGACCTGAAGAAAGAAAAGTACATTTAGAACATCATAAATTTTCTTCATCGTACATCAAACCAAAAATGAAAAAACGTGACTTCACGCCTTTAATCCCGGAAGAGATAGGCATAAGAACATTCCCACGTTTGATTAGCTACGTTTACATCCCGCTATGGAATGGGTGATGGAGCCTAATGCCATACATCAAAATCCATAAATACATGACCAATAGATGGCATTTCATATGTTATTATTATTATTTATGTTTACCTGTTCCTGGTCTTTGTATGGGGCCTCGGGCGCGTAGACCCTCAGCACGTCCGCGATGCAGCACGCGATGAGCAGCTGCACGTCGCGCGAGGGGTGTGTGAGGAAGAACTCATCGGCCAGGTGCAGCGCCAGCGGGATGTACTGCTGGTACATACCCTCGTCCTGGCCGAGACCCTGCAGGGTATGCGCCAGGGCCTGTGGACAAGCAAAATTTAAATATTCACTCATTACAAAATAACAATTACGCATTAGAGGGAAAAACCTGTTAGCCTTATCATAACATAAAAATGACATCAAGTCCTTAGTCCGCGAAGAGGTAGGCAGGTAGATAGATACATGCCCACGTTGAACCAGTTACGGTTACGTCCCACCATTTAATCGGGGGTAAGCCCATTGACCTTCTCCGGGTACCGGTCCGAGCTACTTCTAACAATTACAAGCTTCTACCAGTCGACCAACAAGACAAGACAATACAGAGTTAACAGTAAACTTATTTACTTACGTATGTTCTTTCCATAAAGTATGATTAGCGCGCGTGTATACGCAGACCTCTAGCAAATAAATATACACTTTTATCCCCTAGTTTTAACAAGATGTTCAAGAATAACTTAATATGACATATTATCATGTGTATGTATATCTTTCTTTTTAATAGAAAGAGAGAGAGCAAAAACATCATATGTAGCCTCTGTTTGTGTTCAAATTGATAATAATGAGGTTGTATATAACTAATATTAGTGATAATAAAATAGGTAAACATTACATTATATTATTTATAAAACTTCCAAAAAAAGATAAGTTCCCATTGCACAATCTAAACTGATAAAGTGTATTCTAAACGCAGGCATCTATCTCTAAAAGAGGTACAATACAGTGCGGCAGGACAGCAAATATCGATCTGCATTTCACCTTGAGTTTGAATACATTGCAACAGACAGTGTGGCATTGGCTTCCGTTTGTTAAACAAGTTTAACTTATATACAATACACTACAATTATAATCTACGTAAATATACTTAGGCAATTCATTTTCGTTCGCTTGAGGTTCTTTTACACCCGGCACCTTATGGTATACGTAGTGAACGCCGAGTACTACCAAATTTATCTTTATACATTCAGACCACACTTCTCGCTCGTCCGTCCGTCCGTCCGTCCGTCCGTCCACGTTGTCCACTCTACGAGCCGGAACCACCGCAGCGGGACGCACTACTGCCAACGCTGAACAGCTTTAGTTTATAACTGTGCACGCATACACTAGCCATCTGTCGTATGAACGTTGTTATGGGTGCTATTATACGGATTTTAATTTGGTATGGTATATAGGGGTTAATTGGTTAAGGGTTAAACTTAATATTGGCACATCATACGATCCGTCCAGTGTGAGATTCGACAGACATTATTTTAATATTGCTAATATCTATACATGCAGGTGCTCATTTATTCTTGGCCGTCTACAAGTTCGTGGTGTTATTTTATACTAACAGTCAACCTGTAATAGCTAACAACTATAATATTCAATTAATTATTTTTTATAACAATAATCCTATTCTTATCGTCCTCGAACAGAACATCCGACGACAGCAATTTTATAACGCACAATGTTATACATATTTTCAAAACTAAACACCATATCGAGTCTAAGGTTTGAGATACTCTGGGAAACATAACGATTATGTCCTACTATACAGAGATATATCTTGCTATATCTGATGACGTATATGGACGATGTAAGAAAGATATATACATATAACTCAAACTCAAACTCAAACTCACTCAAACGTCACTCAAACGTTACTATTAGAAAGACTATAGTTTGTATAGTGTATACTGTATATTATAACATATCATAATATACTTCGCTATATGTTCACACATTATAGATCAGTCCTGGACAACCATAACGCGATACAGAGATATACATATATTGACGACACCCAAAAATACACCATTCCGTGTCCTTTCACTTCTCGTAGTAAGATTATGGACGGAAATAAATTCGCGTCGCTCTTGGCACGTGCGTGCGGTGCGCGCAAATTTAAAAAAAAAACTTACATTTCTTGTGTGCGTCCGACGTCGAGTGTGCGGTATGTGTCGACGACGCGCGCGCGTGACGTCACGCGACGACGCGCCGCGATACCACAACAAATACACCGCCCCCCCCCCCCCCCCACCCCGCACGGCGTCCACCAACCCCACCGACAAACGAGTGTCCGGTAACAGACGTCACGCAACAGTGATGGTATATCGAATTAAATTTCGGTCACCCGCTGCACTAGATCCGACTTCAAATCCCGACGGACGCCTATTGCTTCGCGATGTCATCTGCATTCTGAACATTGAATTTCACCCGCTCCAACGATGTGGGGAGACGTCGCGACGAACGAACATAATTTATTATCCGTAACACTATTCCGAGTCGTTTTGGCTCTGCCGATGACATAGTGCTCTATGATGTACCTACAACCATACGTTGTTGGCATCGTGGTAAATCGTGGACATGAATACTTCCTATTCTGTGTCCAACAGTGTAACGACAAAGGGGTTGAAGATAATGATCACATACAACACCCCTATACAACTATCGCTCTAATCATAATCAATTTATTTCAGTCCACTGCTTGATATAGGCCTCCCCCAGTAAGCGTCAACGCGTCCTATCTTAAGCTTGCCCCATCCAGCATCTGCCTGCAGCCGTCTTACACTACGCTTGCCGAGCCCCTCACATAACTACGACTTATACATACCTAAAGATCTTATAAAGAAATCGCTTGTAAAATCATAAACAACTATGATAGTGTAAGCATTATATTTAATCGTTACTATTTCATCGCTAAGTTCGCGCGTATAACGTAACGTCGTCGCTCGCCGCTCGGCGCCGGCGACCGGGACGGCGCGGCGCGCAGCGACCCGCCCCGCCACTCGCCCGGCAGCAGGCATTCGGACACAACGTGCGCTCGCGATATTTCGATTTTTCCGTTAATATAGTTTTGGAGTACAGTCAAACGCCTTTTATTAGCCACAAACGCTAACAGATAGTGAAAAGTGAAAAAATTGCATTAACCTATTTTGAAAAAGCTGAATTTTATACCTCGCGCGGCGAACGAACATCAAACTAGGTCGAAGGGTTCAGACATTCGAGGATCTAATCAACCTACAATTACATTTCTTTTACTCTCCTCTTTTAGTATAATCTCAACGTCCATCGCCAGTAAACGCGATGGAACCTGATTAATTCACTGCCAATTGGAAAACCTTCTGTTCATACATAATATATTGTATTGTTTTGTGACTAATTGTGCACTCGACAACCATAGAACAAACACTTGTGCATACGAACAAAACTTCTTAGATCGGAATCGAACCCATCACTTCCACAACAAAAATCAAAATAACTAACCACTGAACCTGTAGGGCGATGGGCACCATGTTTAAATTTAAAAAAAAACACAAGCAGTATCAGTAAATCGTAATTACAAAAACGATGGAACTCAAACAGAATATCGTACTGTTTTGAACAATTTGTTTAGTAACAAATATGTATTACATAACATCACGCCTGCAATTTTTCGTACAGGGAGGCAAAAGAGTAATCCACAGTTGTGCATTTCACCGGTAATAATATTAGTGGTATTACTGGACATACCGAGAGAAACGTTTAAGACTCATCGCAAGGAAACAAAATGTTTTAAAAATAAACAGCGACGAATGACCACAAAAAACGAATTTAAGCAAAACACAAATTTGAATTCGTGTCCCTATATCGATTTGAATCATAGACGTATCGGGGCACCGCATCGAGTGTCACACTGTACATCAACATAACGGAATACAAATCGCACACACGTATGTAGAGCGACCTACTATTGACACGTGCGAATGTGTGGGTGCGTTATTACAAGTTGGGATAAGTTATAACAGACTTCCACAGTTTATCGTCACTTTCAAGTGATTATTTCTGCTGATGTACACGCGGTTTTCCGAGTAACTTCACTTGCCCTATCAACCCTTACGAAATAATATATATATACAACGTTTTTATATCCGCGATGAGGTATAATCCTCCACGTTTCACCTTTTGTTATACTTCTCGTGTAATAAAAGTGTTATTCCATTGACATACACCAGATATAACGCCAGAATCCGAGCTGCTACTAGGATTACCATTATTAGGATCAAATTAAAATAACTAAACTGTATTTTGCACGGTATAGGGCTCCGAACCATACCGAACCAACCCAGGATCGCCAGGTGAACAATCGACCTCGCAACAACTAAAGCACTCACGGCATATAGAACGTTCACGGTTAATATTTTAGAGGAATCAATGGTAATGACATCAATCTACCATTATATATGTCATGAAGTGGTTGGTTGCAAGTGCGGCGGTCGATCGGGAGGTCCCGGGTTTTATTCCCGGGTCGCCCCGATATGTTCCCGGTGTCTACCTAGTCCATAGTGAGATGTAAACTTAATCGCTAAAATGTGGGAGTGTTCTGCATTCCTCTACCTAACTCTTCGGGGATTACAGCCGTGATGTTACGTTTTTTTAACATATATTTTTCCAGCCCTTTATCACACAGGATATTTTCTTTCACCATTATAGCAAATGAATTTAATCGTGAAGTTTTGTAAAGATGAGCGTGCTAGAATTTAAACCCAGGTTCCCAGAGTGAGAGGTAACACCACTAGACTATCACAGCTTCATTATCATCGGCAATATCTATACAGACATAAACTATCATACAATTTTCAGCATTACAATTATTATGGACGTATAACGTTTTACAAGTCCACCCGACCAATGCGAACTGTTACTGACAATCTCACACACAGCTGCAAAAATATGAATTAAAATGAGGGTAAAATGAAAATGTTGCACAACGCGGAGAGTAGTAGCGAGCAGGTGTAACAGACATCACTAGAACTTTTTCGCAATTAACGAAAGCGCTTTCTTTATTGACATGCACAAGTTTTCGAACCGACTGTTTTGTATGACGCGGGCGCTTCTGTACCAAATATTGACCGCACCCACTTCCCCATAACCGCTTGTTATATGATTGTTGGCGTCCCTACAAGCTTCGAGAATTTTACTACCTCATCATCTTCATCATTACCATCGACACCATTCCCGGTACATTCTCGGTCTCACAATGAGATGGGTTCATAACACTAAAAGTACGGACGCGAGCAAATGAACCGATACGACAGGGAACAAAAATAACATTCCCGCCGAACGACCTCGTCAACGATCAAACCAGCAGACGAGCGTTTCCAGTCTGTTGGACGATTAATATCGGCGAAGTCTCGGCGTGAATAATTAGTGGGTACGTACGCACTGAGTCTATCGAAATTATCAATATACAATAGAAATTTACATACATTTATTTATACATCTTAACGCCAAGTCCCTCGCGGGGTAAGAAATTTAGCATTATTTAATTAGAATGTAACGCAACTCGCTTTGCATTTTACCAATAATTCGTTTGTTAGAACTTTTAATTCGGCTACATCATTCCTATTATTTACCTATTACAGAAAAAGAACATAATACTTATATGCAGAGAAAAACAGATAATAACTCTAAAGACATTATGCATTGAAATCGATACATCACTCGTGCGAAACGTGACACAAGTTGCTTAGCAAGCGGAGCGTAACACGAGCGCGGCACGCAACATGCGTATGGCTCAGCACAACACTATACAACACACGTCGAGGAGTGCAATTGCACGCACCCAGCCAGCCACCCCTTCCTGCCCCGGTAGCCCGTACTGCACGCGCACATTCACGACCACTCGCCCTCAATGTGCACGCACACAGAGGCGCGACGCCCACGCGACGCGACGCACGCACACAGCCGCAATACACTCACTCACTCACACACACACACACACACACACGCACACCGCCACAGTCACGCGCGCACACACGTGCATTTCGGCGCCCCTTAAACAAACAGTGAGCACAGGTACGCTGACGTATTTAAGCTCGAGTTGATTATGTACGAGCGCCCAAGCTAACGTAACTTGATCGTTATAATTTTGTAACATAACAACATTCGTCATATTGTGTGTTTCGTCGGAGGGCTAAACAGAAAAGTGTAATACTATCGTTTTTCACCTGTTATATTATTAGTCCCATGTAATCGGCAGGTGAAGGGAGTATATTTTTATTTCCGATCCTGAGGTCCAATTCAATTCAGTTTATGTACACTTATTAGTTATTATACCTATTATTCTAGCCTAACTTTGACTTTCTATTATTGTCTGGAAGTCTAGATATATGCCCCGTGTATGACAATAGACTCACCACGTATCCCATAGTGGAAGGTAAACGTAACTGCTGACATATGGGTCTGTACTACACTCTTCTGCCTACTTCTTCGAAAATCACAGGGGTGATGTTGCGTTTTTTTATACTTGTCACCATCAAAACTTCTAAGTGAAGTATACAAGCCGTTTGGAAATTGAAAGACGCCATCACTTCGCTCCAGTTCGGGTACATTTTATACAAGAACCCTCCCTCCCTCCCGCCCTCCTTCCCTCTCTCTCTCTCTCTCTCTACGAATTATCGCACAAGCGGAATATTTGATTACACGCCAAAGTAGACTATTGAAGGTATGAATGAATAAACCTCGGGGCAGACCGTGTCATCGAAGCTCGTATAAAGCAATGCGACTTGAATAGCCGGCGCAGTCAGTGCTCGGGCTTCTTTAAACACAACCGTCACGGCTGCATTCCTCCGAAAGGATAGGTAGAGTAACTTAACACACTTCCAAGCTACGCCTTTTATGTTATAGATAATGACACGCAATATGCACACGTAATCAAGTAGAAAACACACCTGTGACCAGTTATTTGGCTATTCGATTATCCGATTTCGATAAAAACACACGAAAGACAAACGAAAAAACAGAGTCAAGCCCCCCCCTTTCCCCCCCCCCCCCGTCCGTCCAGCCACTCTTAAAACAATGCGCGCCATGTCAGATTCGTTACAATTCCAATATGCGAAGCAGGCGAATCTCATAATGATGTGTCACCGAATTAGCATCAGGTCACACACCTGCGCGAATCTCTGCAGCATCGGACGATAATATCACACCATTCTCGTCTCACAGAAACATACATACGTATCAATGATTACAGTGTAGAGTATGGACATCGTATTAAACTTTTCACCTCGTATTAAGTTACATTCGCGTTCTCGGTCTTGCCTCTAGAACGAATAGCGACTGTATATGTGTAACAGTAAAGTCGACAATAGAATGTTGGAAATCATTACTTGTGCTCTACCGCCATTAAGCTCTATATTGCTTTAGCGTACGGTCCAGTGAAGTTTACACGCCGAGATTCAACCCTTTAAACTCTGTCGGAGTACTTTAGGGCGATTGAAACTCCTGTCGGATAGTTTGAACACTGAATCGTGTTTCCAGCAATCTACTTCGGGGAAGTGTGACGAAGAAACTGCCACCCCCACCTTTCAGTCATCCCCTATTTTAAGACAAGATTAATTCATAAGTAGTAATTGCGCATACAAACGTACGCAATTGAAATGTATCTAATTAATTTATTAAAATTATCTATTTTATAACTGATTACACTTTTATACTTATGTGTAGAGTTAATAGAAGTACAGGGTTAACTGGGCATAATAGTCGATAAATATCCGTCGATAAAAAGACACACGACACATACAACTTACCACCCAGATGTAGTGAAGCTAAATATATTCATCTACCTTCGACTCTAGTTCTGTAATTGCAGCTAAGCTTTATGTCGCGTGACTCGCGCCCTGAGTAGGATGCAGTATGATCCGTCGACTTTCGTGTACGGAGAGAGACAGAAAAATCTGCGACGTGGCCAGCTTCCAACGACACGCAAATGAGCACTGTGCGCATTCATTTCCAAAACCTTGACGGTTTAATTTGAATTTTAAATTATTCTCGTTCGTTACAGACAACGCGCGTGGACACCGGTAAATGAGGAAGTGCGGAAACCTAGTTCGCGTTATATTTGTGCATATTTTATGCACGATTATATATATTTTTTCGATTGTCTACGTATACACAAATCAGCAATAAGGCACAATATCGAGATGCGAAACGTTTGAAACCTAGAAGAGTCCGTACGTGCGGTTTCCATCAGGCGGCGTCGTCGGCGAATGCTAACTTAACAATCCTAACGGTGCAAACATGTGGCCAGTATGAAGGCGGGGAAAACAGTAGTCACTGGAGGGCGTAAGAGAGTCGAACGAGCTAAATTTTCAAATATACGAATTAAGAAGTGTCACTGAAGCCGAAAACTTAAGTTTGCCACACTCGTAACGTGCAAGTTGGTAGACTTCAATTCACACTTGTTAAACAACACCATTGAGAGCTCAGAGGTGTGTAAGTATCCTCACGATGTTTACCGTTATAGCCGGTGATATTTCACCACAAACTACATAGCAATTCGTGAAGCTACATGTGAGTGCTGGGATTTGTATCTCAGGTGTGGTAATTCGAAGCCCGAAGTACCTACAAAGTTGCAGCTACTCTAACTTCTCGCAGTATATCAGTCGATCTTCACTTGTTCGCTGTATGCAACGGAACAGACTGCTCTCCGGGTCAGTCATCCATATATACATACTCGGATTGAAGGCGTCGCCAGGCACCGACGCAATAGAAACACTAAAAACTTCTGAGATCTGGAGATATTTTACGCTGTTTATTTATCAAAGAAAAGTGGCAACGCTATTTCGCCCAGATATGAGATTAGGGGTCATTATAAGTAGTATACATATAAGAGATTTTTTATGTACTATAATAAAACATTTACGATATATTTGTAATATAAACAATCGGCCTATTTATTCAATTGTTTTGACAATATCAGGCTCACCTCACCAATTCATTAGGAGAAACGTGGGAGAGTTCTACATTTCTCTGCCTACCTCTTCGGGGATTACGGGCCTGATGTAACGTTTTTTTACAACTTGTAAACAGTACCATCACATTCTTTCGAGAATTCTCCGTGTATAATTCGTATTACCAGATTGATCGATAACAATAATTGCCTTCTAGAAATATATTTTTCCAAGTTTACAAAAATCTGTAAATTATTAAACAGTCAATCAAAAAATAAATAAAATGTGTATCACTCTAAAGAAGTGCGTAATATACAAGCAATCAGAACATATACTAATTATACTATATTATGTACGACGTCTGTCTGCCTGGCCGTAAATCAAAGTCGGAACAATGTGTGTGGGATAGTGATTTAGACGGTCTGTTGTGTAATGCGATGTATAAATAAATAACACGTAATGTCGTCTATATAACTGTATAGAAAGTATCTACATATCGTTTTCTCAACGTACAAGAACTTTGTCGTAATCAGTTCTGTGCCGCAACATGGTACAATTGAAAGTGTTCATATGAATTCAATCTGGTTTAAAAAAAATGACCAGATTGTAATCAGTTAGATGGCAGCAATTTGTAGAAAGAACGCACCGTATCAGAAGTAGGGCCAGGAGAGATGCCATTACACACGCCAATATGACCACTATATGGTCAAGAACACATCACGGAAGGCCTGTTGTCCAACAATGGGCATAGACAGGCCGACGGCGACCAAACGAACACATTCTATCTGCATGTTGATAGACAATAACAATGCGTATTGCAACCCTTTAGTGTGTACCCTACGAACACAATTAACGTTCCGACACTTCAATTACGCCCCAGGATACACCCACTGTTCAATAGAACAATAGGATATTAGCTCACTCCATATCCGTAAGGGTAGCATTTCTCCCGGCCACGACACTCACCAGATTCATCATAGGCGGTCGTCTATTGACGTAACGTAACATCACGCCTATTATTCCCGACGACGTAGCCAGAGGAATCTAATACACCCTCACGTTTAATTAGTTAGTTTTAGGTCCCATTGTGTAGTAGGTGGTTAATCTATTGCCGTACCGGGCACATGTCCAGACTCCGAGCCACTAATGGAAGATCTAAACGACACATACAGTGAACGATAAAGGATAACGTTACTACAATACTTTATCGACATCAGCTTCAAGAGTAAATATATCATTAACCAAATACTAAGGCAACTATCTTTCCCCTTTTTGTGCCATTTGCCATATGTAAATTATTCAGTATATTAGATATATTCACGTATTGCGTATAACTTGTTAATAAATTATAAACTCCCAAGCGTATCTCGCCCGTCCGATCTTGTTCTCACATCGAGACCGTTCAACTGATTACTCACGAAGGGGAGGAACTAAGCTGCAGAGAACATTGTGGCGAGGATTATTGGAATACGTTATGTTTGATTAACCCTTGAAAAAAGTTATATATCTGAGAGATGAAATATCGCGTTACAGAGATAATTTAGTTTTGCGCCGCAAGGTACGGATGATAAAAATAGATGACAAGAGAGTCAACGAAGTAGAAATGAGCGATAATTGGGTAAATATAATACGGTCTCAGAAGGGATTGTGTTCTATTTTGGTTACTACTGTCATCGATAGATAATATAAATATCAACTATACAATATAACAAACAAGGTCGATCGTTCCCTTGTCGTTTGTATGCTGACTTTATAAATTTATAATTGTATCGTGTATTGTATTGATTGCCACATTGGTCGTGTTGGTTGCATAAGCGACTGCCGATCGGGAGATCCCGGACTCGATTACCGGGTCGAACACTACAAAATTTTCTGATTTAGAATTTTTAGTAGTGTTTCGGAGTCTGGATATGTGCCCGATGCATGGCAATAGGCTCACCACCTATTCCATGATTATTTTAAAATCCTACTTTTACTTGACTCTCAAACCTCTAAATTTCCGTCAGTGTAATGGTAATACATGCTCGAGACGAAAGCATAACGGGAAATTAATTATGAAAAACGTACACAAAATAAAAACATATGAACAAATCATTTACTTCTCTTATCTTTCATCTTTAAATATCACTCTTGTACCGAAAACTGTGTAATGTTCACTTCAGAAGAAAAATCGGAAATCTTACAGTGCATTAAAAGACATTACTTATATTACTCGAAGCTCGTTTAACATTTACTAATCATCATTTGGGCGATATATAATTTAAAAAAAACAAGCGTCATTTATGCCGATATCCGTCATACAACCACACGAACACCCGCTACATACATTGTACAACTTTTAAACACATCAAAGACTTTAATCCCCTCCCTCCCCCCATCCCCACCCCCACAGTGCAGCAGAGTACAGTACTTTGCAGTAAGTACTCGACTGGTGCTTGTGCTATTATAAAATGCTTTTACAAAATAAACGAACGTTGCTTAAACTGTGGCTGCGTTGTACAGAATGATTTTCAATGTTCAAAACTGTATACGAACAAGACCATTTTGAATATTTTTATAACGGCGAATAAAAGAGTACGATGCATTCAGTTAGTTTAGTGTAGAAAGCTTGTAGGTCGTAGGTGGATGGTTATTTATGTTTTTAACGAGTCAGGAGGTTTGCGGTTCGAATCCCTCGCACACATATGTAACAATAAATATGCACTTTTAGACTGTCCATCTGCGATGTAAAAATGAAGAGAAAGTTTTTCTTATGTTAAAACCTGCACGCCTTTCAACAACATTGTCTGTATGAGATAGTTAATCTTGGTTACTACCAGATCAGGGTTACAACTAAATATTAGTTACAACCTTTTTATACCACATAACTCGACCACAGATGCGCCTCTACCCCTGAGGACTAAGCTGAAATGCCTCGAAAAAGTATGTCTCCCTTACCACACCCT
>DWEI01001819.1:0-15696 GCA_018245875.1 Mysoria ambigua
TAACCGGTGAATCGTGGGAATGTTCTGCATTCCTCTGCCTACCCCTTCGGGGATTACAGGCGTGAAGTTACGTTATACATGAGCTAAAGCTAAACTACTGTAGAGCGAATTTCTCTATTCTACTGATCCATCCTGTTATCAATACCGTAATCTAATCTGAATCTGATGTACTAATATGAGCGATGCCCGTTAAGATGACTCCGCATTTTCGAGTGGCTATGAGATAAGCGTCGCAACATGCAGCCGAGTGTACTTGCGTCACATTTGCCGGCGCCTCGAAGTTCAGAGGATACGACGTGTATACAAAATGTACGTTTTTTTTTCTACTAATTAGATCTGAACGATCGAACATCATTATTTTAATGTAAACAGATCTAATTATAGCCTAGCGGTTTAGAATTGAAAAATCCACTTCAAGAGTTGCAGGTGTAAATACAGGCACTCAAAAAATTCACTTTTATGTGAGAAGTCTGCCAACTCGCACTTGGCCACCGCGCCAGACCTATACGGCTATAGTTTAACGCATGTCATTCAGTGAAAAGAAACGTATGTTACTATTTATTAAGGAAAAATTAAATGTAACTTCGTAACTTTAAAAAAACGTAACTTCACGCCTGTAATCCCCGAAGAGGTAGGCAGAGGAGTGCAGAACACTGCCACGTTTCACCGGTTACGTTTACGTCTATGCACTTTGTACACTGCATTGTAAGATCCAACAGAAACAAAGAAAGTAGGGGAAGAGCAGTAGACGGTCCTATCGCTAAAAGGGCGTTCTCGTCTAGACAGCCTTAATTTAGGGAGCTTATTTGAGAAAAGGGAAAATAAACGAAATGGTCGGCGTATTGACGATTACTAGGATTTATGTGGGGTATCTGTGACACTCGATCACTTCCATCTTTATAGTGTAGCATTAACGCGACCATTCGATATGTGCAGTTGTATAGAAATGTGTAGGTTTTCTTATGTTACACCTGTTGGACGGTGTTGTATGTGTGACGTATTAATTGTGTTGATTAAATTACAATATGCAGGTGGTGCTCGACGGCGAGGAAGTGCAGATCGACATCCTCGACACGGCCGGCCAGGAGGACTACGCGGCGATCCGCGACAACTACTTCCGCTCCGGCGAAGGTTTCCTCTGCGTGTTCTCCATCACGGAGCCGGAGAGCTTCGATGCCACGCAGGAGTTTCGGTACTGCTTCACTGACGATTTTACTTCGCGTTTTGAGTTCACGTCTGGTTTGACAGTATTTGTGAAATGTACTGAACAGGGGAGCAATTTGGGCAGAGGCGTCGAGATTTACGTACGTGCAAGTGTGAAATGAGCTTTTTTCATGTTTTTCCGGAGTTTTACAAAATCGGGTTCTTCAAGAGAAGCAAAAGCAAAAAGATATTTTTCCTTTAAAGCCGCAGAAGCTCTGACCAGTTTTAAGGTTTTCTAAATGTTCCATCTGTGTTTCTTCACGTAAACGATCGTGCAAGGATCGCTGTACAAGCCCGCACGCGGCGCCGTTCTAGGGAGCAGATCCTGCGCGTGAAGAACGACGAGAATATCCCGTTCCTGCTGGTGGGCAACAAGTCGGACCTGGCGGACAAGCGGCGCGTGCCGCTGGACGCGTGCCGCGAGCGCGCCGCGCACTGGCAGGTGCCCTACGTCGAGACCTCCGCCAAGACGCGCGACAACGTCGACAAGGTACCCGCCCCCTCTCTCTCTCTCTCTCTCTCTCTCTGTCTTTCTTTCTCCTACCCGTCACACTCGACCTCTTTCCATCGTATCGTTTCAAGTTTACACTAAGAGAGTCTTCTAAATCTATTTTATGTATACTACGTTTATCGATGCTATAAAAATATTAGTTATGGGCTATAAAAATTTTAGTAATGTGCAGATTTTAAAAATATATTCAAGTTGATTTGTTACTGATAGTATTGTTATATAAATTGATATAACTAACATTAAGTTGTAAGGAATACTTTCGTACAGAAACATTAGAATATTTCAGCAGGTTTGCTGTACTAGGAGAATGTATACAGAAACATAAACTTCTATAGACTTTGTAGCATTTTCTTAAAATATCTCACTGAGGCTGCGAGCTTGTGCACAGTATTGCTTCGCTGTCTCGGCTTGGTTGTATTACGCCTGCTTTATGCGACCGAGCAGCGTCACTCGCGGGCGGAATCGGAGTTCCAAAAACATCTCGGATAGTGCAAACCTCTCTAGATGGATGTCCAGCAATAAAAGGGATTTAAATTTTAAATGTCTAATGATGTGCGTAGTTAGGACAGCGGAGCGGAGAATTCGCTTCCGAAACTATAATTCAGTGTTAATCGTACTTCCATTGAAATAGAGAATAGAGCACAGAAATAGAGTTCGGCGTGCGTGTTGCTGGCTGTACGATATATATTTGTTATTTAGCAATAGGCTTGCGTTAACCCTTAAAAAACATTATGGAAAGCTAAATGAGAGATAATGCCTGTTTAAAAAGACTTTTTGATTCGTGTTAAATTACCATACAAATGTCCCATTCGCTAGGTTAGACTTGCGTTAAATTCATATACATATATTTATTTTCATATCTCACGCACACACATATATTATGCTATCGATTATAATCTATTAACCGTAACCGATTTAATGTGTAATTGTCTGTTTTATTGTAAGTCCCGCTGTGTCGCGCATTATGTGTGGTGGTGGTGGTGGTGGGTGGTGGAGCGTGGGTGCGCGAGTGTGGTTGTCCCGTGGTGTGTGGCTGATCCGCCGTCTCGCCCGCAGGTGTTCTTTGACCTGATGCGCGAGATCCGCTCGCGCAAGTCGGACGACAGTCGCGCGACCAACGGCGACGTCAAGGGCAAGAAGCGTAGGAGAATCAAGTGCGCCATATTGTAGGCGGCCGCCGCCCGCCCGCCCCCCGCCCCGCCCGCGGCGCGCCCGCCGCCGCCCTACGCTAAGCA
Organism: Mysoria ambigua; assembly: GCA_018245875.1. Taxonomy (NCBI): domain Eukaryota; kingdom Metazoa; phylum Arthropoda; class Insecta; order Lepidoptera; family Hesperiidae; genus Mysoria; species Mysoria ambigua. The sequence goes on from DWEI01001819.1 coordinate 2,950, forward strand.
CCACGCCCATGTAAATTGTACTATGGTATTTGCCCACTTTGGTGCTGGTATTTTATTGAATACTGTTCCTAATGAAGTAGCCGTTAGAGTTCATTATTCAGCGGAGCGACCTCTCTCGCGATGGTGACGAGCGACTCGAGTGGCGACGAGTGATCGATCGCGAACGGAATTTATTTAATGATCTATTGGTTAATTTTAAATGATCGCGCCTGCACGTTAGTTGTTATCCTACAATATTGCTCGGAGCTGACGAGCGGGCGGTACGAGAACGAATGTAAATTTTCAATAATTTCCACCGCATCCTCTGCAAGTGATCTTATACTGGACGGTAACGAGTTGTTGTGAAGCCTTAGAACTGAGTAGAGTTGGACACACGGACAGAAGCTGATTCCCGTGCTGTCGTGCCGTGGCCCCAGGACACCGCCGCCGCGCCCGCGGAATTGTTAATGTTTATGTCATTTTTCTTCTTGACTCCGATGAACGCAAGGTAATTTTCAATATAGATTTTAATCATATTGTAATCGAAGAATATCTCGAATATATAAAGATCTCAATCAATCGTACAATTTCAGTTTTTATGATGCAAAATTGTACATACCTATATCTTATTTTCACTATATAAATACTTCCAATGTATTATTAAATGGCAATATGTATTATTTTATCATAAAAAAATCACTTGTTGCATTGTTATAAAATAATAAGAATTTTCTAATTTTGTAATTCGTTACAACAGTATAAAAACATTTGAAAGCTTGAACTATCCGCCCGTATGTGCCGCGCTATAGCGCCGCCGGCCGCGGCCGCACGGCGCCGCGCGCTCCTGGCCGGCGCCGCGCTCCCTGTGCACACCGTCGCACGCGCCGCAGCCGTGGTGTTCATTTTTCGTATAGAACACTCCACATTTTTACCGGCACGCAAATTAGTTGGGATCTATATAAGTATGAATTTTATTAATGGGAAATCTCGTGCGGCCTTGATAAATGTGGAGCGTGGCCAATGATCGCTTCACACGACTGTTGTTATGCTGGAGGTGTTAATGTTGTGTGTGTCGCACCGCGCGTGCCCGCCGCGGCCGGCGCCGCCGCTGCCGGCCGCGGCGCCGGAGTGCTCGGTTAAATGTTTGTTGCGTCGTAATTGTTGTCACAATGTCGTGTCTATTTGTTTGATTAGAAATCGGCTCCTCGATTCTTATGAGAGTATGATGTTTACTTTTAATAATTAGATAACGTGGCTTAGTTTTTGTAATTTTTAATTTATATTCATGTAGATGTAATCGATTATTTTTATCCTACGTTTGTCTCAATTTTATGAAAATGTAAGCACAACGGCCTGGATAAGTGCCCGATATATAAGAACAGACTCATCTCTTTCATAGTGGGACAATAAACATAACTAGTGGAGCGTTCGAGTTAACTTCACTGCTCTGCCTACTTCGTCGGGGATTACAGCCGTGATGTTACGTTTTAAAGTGCAAGGGCCGTGTAGAGCGTACATTTTCATAGAATTCAGTGACCAACGGCGTAGTCGCTTCGGGACGTCCCCGGTACATACATTGTTCATATGTAAGCGTAGTTTTTGCTAGTGCGTCGTAGCGTGATGTGAGCAATCGTTGTTTACTTAATGTCTATGCATTTGTAATATTGTCGGAGAACTTGCATGAATCATACACGCGATCTTGTCGAGTTTCACTTTACATATACTTTAAGTCACACACGTCTCTATCGATTTTCTATTCATTAATTTCAAATAAATCCACCAAATAAATAATTATCGTTCTCATAATTTTCTATTGAAATAATACATTTCGGTCATTCCTTTTCATAACAAATGTACTATTTTTGTATTCGTTCAGATCTCGCATGTTGACAAATGACTGCCAATACGTAGCAATACGATAAACATTTCACAACCGCACTCGAAATCGTAAATGTATGTGTAAACTAAATTCTGTGTAGATTTTCTATATCCTTCGAATGTCGACGTTTAAAAATAATAAAGTTATGAATAAGCAATAGATTTATATATATATGTATTATGTTTATATTATAATAAACGTATTTGTTCGAAGTACTATTATACACGCGGACATACCGAGTCCAAGAATAAAAGCTTCCGCTTTTCAAATTTCGAATTTTGTATCACGAGATCGACTACATGATTGTCTGCTATATATTTCAATGTTTATATTGTGCAAGTGAGGGCCTCGCTTATCGGATTATATGGGAATGATTCATGTTTTTCCGTAACGGAAGGAAATGACGCGTTCCCAGTGTGTCTCAAGTGTGTAATGTACCCCCAAAATGCCCAGTGGCAATTTATATATTTGTGTATTAATTCTAGGTTAGTTTAGTTACGGAATATCGATGTATGTATGTACGCAATGTATAATCAGGCACCAATACTTTATACCGGAAAGATAATCGAGAAATATACGAATTTGCAAAATACGCTTGTGTCTAAATATTTATTTTCCATTTATTTCATCCATAATTCATCAGTGACTTTAGGACTACGAGGGTTGTCTGCGAAATTACTAAGCCTAATGTTTGAAGTTAACATCTACCTCAATCAAGTTTACTTACTAATGTAGCCTCTGGTACTTCAACCCACTTCAGCGGGTATTTCATTAAAACCTTGTAATGTTTTTAGCATGAAAATGCTCTCCATCTCCAAAACTTTGCCCTCCTGGGTTAGTATTTTAAAATTTTTGAAAATGTAATAGGCACGATCGCGACTGTAAGGTGAGTATTTGGTTTAATCCGGTCTTGTGTCGGTCGTACATTCTCTGTGATCCGGATCGATTATAACCGATAAGCGATATGATCAATATAAGTGCTTCGTTCAAAAATCTGTGTTGACACCCGCGTCTGACTTGATTATAAGGCAAGAAAGTAACTATATTTGTATCGAATCCAATATACAGTTGAGATATATAACCGTAAAATCAATGGGATTTTAGTTGTATGCATTGTAATAACTACTATAATGTTACTTGCATAAAGTCGAATTATCTTATACAGCGCATGTCTGTTGCCGCCGCGAATATGGGTCACATGATACAGGAAATGATTGCGATCTCTAATAATGTACAAACGAGTCCCCCGTTGCACGCCGACCTCCCTCAGACAGTGCCACCGCGCCCAATCTTGTTTTGTAGATTTAAATCTTCAATTTTTTGCACTCGAACTTACTAACGGACAACCCGTGCTTGTTGTCTCCAACAATTTTATTTGGAAGTAATTTTGTACATTTTGGTAAACAATGTAACTGGCTTTTGTACTAGTCCAGTGATATTTATACTTTTTGTTGTGATTATTTGTTGGAACCTTAGTTCTGAGATAATTGAATAATAATTTATATCGGATAGGCTGAAATCGCATAGACTGAATGGGTAAACGACGTACGTGTTGCCGTAAGGCCGACGTACCGAATACTGCGTACAAGTAATATTAATGAGCAGTTGTGGTGGCCGCTTCGCAGGCGTTCATGTCGCTGGCGCGCGCGCTGGCGCACAGGCGCGCGCCGCCGCCCGCCGCGCCGGCGCCGCGCCGCGCCGCGCGCTGCTGCCTGCTGGCCTAGCGCGCGCCCGCCGCCGGCGCGCCTTGCCCGATACATGCAGCGAATATTTAAAACTGATACATTCCTTCTGTTGCTAAAAAATTTGTGCCGTACGATGTCCGCTGTCCGCACAGTACGCTTGCCGTACTCCGGTGGCCCACCAGCGATATTGGTGCAAAAATGCTGAATAAAGCCACATGTTTGATTGCCACAAATGCTATTATATTTAACAATTATTATTTTTAAAAGGCACAGTTATGAAAAATGTATATAATTGAAATATTGTCAATTTATTGATAATATATAACAAAATTTGTTAGTAGTAAGCTCCTTTTTATGTATATTTATATGTATATGTATGTATGTGCAAAATATATTTTCTCTAGACTCAACAGTATTATTTTTATATAAGTTAGAAAATTTCTTGTGGATTCCATAAGATGATTGCTGACATTAACTAATGTGTATAAAGTAATAATTTGGTTACAAATAAGATGCTGATTTTGATACAGTTTTATATTTTCTGTCAATATCAGACATTTATAAACATATTAAAACTCATTAATATAATGTTACGTGTTTTATTTCAAATTCACTTCATGTGTAATATATAAATCAAATAAACATATTCAATTAAACAACCTATACAGATAGCAAATAGTTTTATTTGTCTGTCCAACATATAATTTTACATATAAAACGTACATGCGACTCAGTCTGTAAAAGGGGATACAAAAGATTGATCTTAGATTATATTAGCCGCCGGCCGCGCGTCTCGGTCGCTCGGCGCAGGCCACAGCTCACAGCCAGCCAGTACATCAACATCCTTGGTTTTGATACGAATAGGACCTTTTTTGTTTTAATCAATTCATTATTTACATAGATATATTATTAAAGATCCATTTATTTTGTTATTAATGTTTCAGGACACTTTTAAAATATAGGGCATAAAATTATTTCGGTCATAATTTGTTCATGATAGTGATATTCTCAGCAAATGATACAAGTACCTAGTTCTAGTTCCACCCTGGTTACAAGAGCGCGCAGTGTCGATCCGCAGTCATTGTGTTCATAAGATTATATAATCATCTGTTATAATACACTACAAAGCACCATTTTGAAGGCGATATATTTTATGATCGATTGTTGGCAATGCAATCTGCGACGCTGAGTAACACTAATCACATCAACAGTGATGAGTGCGCTGCCCAGTGTCCCGCCCCGACGTGCTGGCCACAACAACGAACGATCGTGACGTACTGCAAATGCAGCGATGATCCAGCGGCTTGAAGTTCGGCCTCGCTCCGGAGGGTCAAATCTTGGCGCGCGCGTCTTTACAAAATGTGCGTTAATTTTCTTAGTGCTCTGAAGGCGCGTGTAGTCTCAACCCGCGCGTGACCCGCCTGTCACGAGACGGCTGTAGCTTTGTGGACGGAGAGCAGCCGTGGCCCAGCCGCGGGACGACAAACAGAGGGCGGAAACAACAAGCATGAAACACTATAAACTGAACACATATAGTAGAGCAGTAGCGAGGAGGTATCCGTACAGGGGATACTTAAAAATAGGTATTTGCCAGCCCATTTACTGCCTGTATAACTTTTAATCTTTTCGTCTAATTGTATGTTCGCTCATTACTAACAACTAACAAATCGATTTTCATAATAGTTGGTACCAATATCAAGATATTTGATACCAAAAGTTGGTATCGAGATCAAGGTATAAACATATTTATTATGGCCGGTAAATCTCTCATTATTAAGCGATGTCCAGTCCAATCCAGTTGCTGCCAGATCTGTCTTCTTGCGATATCAGAGAGTCTCACGAAATATAGATCACACACCACACCAAATATAGGTCCGATTCCGCTAGTCCTCATATTAGTGTGAGGATTCAGGTGGAAGTAGCAGCCCTCTGTCCGATCTGACACGCGCCGGCGCTCAGAGGTCGCAGCGGTGGCCGCAGCCGGCCGGGCACAGGCTGTGGTGGCGCATCCAGCGGCGCATGTGGTGCAGGTGGCCGCCGTGCGAGCAGCCCTGGCACCACGCGTACAGGCCGCGCACGAGGCGGCGGCACACGGCGCACAGGTCGGGCGCGGCGCGCGGCGCGCAGCGCTCGCACGCGGCGCGCGGCCGCGTGCGGCGCCCGCAGCGCGCGCAGCACGCCGCCACCGAGCTGGACTGCTGCGACAGCGCCCACACGCTGCTGAGCCACGCGCACCGCACCACCTCCGTCGCCACGTTGTACAGCTTGTGCCGCTGCAGCAGCTCGATGTAGCCCAGCAGCCACTGCTCCTGCACGCTCTCCTCGATGTATTGGAACAGGTCGCTTCTGAAACGTCCAGTACATGTCGGCATTAGTAGTGTATCAATCCTGCGAGCGCGTACCATCGATTAAAACGATTTAGACGTAATATAGTGGGATATCAGTTAGCCTTTTAAAATACAAATGCACAAGTAGCATATTTACCTTAAATATCATTACTATTGTCAGCATGTTGCCACTCCACTAACTAATAAAGTTACATAAACATATATGAGTCTTATTGCATCGATGTTGTTGAGAGTAGAATAGAGTAGAGTAAAATACAAGAATATTTATTATATCTTTAAAATTAAATTAATAATTTCACAATTCTCCAACAATTAATCTTTTGTTGTATGAATATAAGAATGAGAAGTGGTGGCACCTGTGATCGTGCAGCACGAGGCACACCATGGCGGCGGTCTGCGTGTCGCCCAGGTCGGCGTGCAGGCGCAGCGCCGCCGCCAGCAGCGGCGCCGCGGCCAGGCGCCCGCGCGCCGCCGCGCCGCCGCGCACCGCCAGCGCGCCCGCCGCGCCGCCCGCCGACCCGCCCGACTCTTGGCTGCACGACGAGTCACCTTCTTCCGGCTAGAAATCGACATCGTATAAACATTAAAGCTTCTATTTCTACATGTATAAGAAAATATACTAATTTTTTTTTAGCAGGAGGATTATTTTTTTCACCAGAAATTATATTTAAAATTCTAACAATTTTCAGTTGCTATTCACAATATGCTTCGCCAGTCGTTGTTGAATCATCCAATTACATATAAAACTATTTTATCTAACTAGTCTTAATCGAGAGCTTACCAAACGTCTCTGCTGATCGAGAACCCATGCCGGTTCCCGGTGAACTCATGCCAGTGAACCCGGCATGGGTTCACCGGGTTCACCGCCCGGTTTGGCCAAAGTATATATAACTAGATTTTTTTTTTGAACTTATAATTTCCATTTGAAATTTCGAGTAGTGACCAGCTCCCTATTCCACAATACGGCGTAGACGTAACTAGAGAATCGTAGGAGTGTACTATATTTACCTGCCCTAATTGTTAGAGGATTACGGGCGAGATGTTATGTATAGTACTTTTATTTGTAAAACTAAACGTCGGTACGATTCCTGTTTAAATTCACTCATAATATACAAAATTAATGAAAAACGCGCCGACCTGCACTCCGGCGAGCCGCTGCGAGGCGCGCGCCGGCGCCTCGTCCGTGGCCGCCGAGCCCGACGAGTGCGAGCTGCCCGGCGCGCCGCTCACCGCGCCGCTCGGCGCGCCGCTCGCCGCGCCGCCCGCCGCGCCGTTCGTCACGCTGCACGCCGCACCGTTTGCCGTGCCGCTCGCCGCTCCAACGCTTTCCAATACTATTCAAACATCATCTATTTATTAGTCAGAAGGTTCATTTCTTACGAGTGTACGTACACGCACACATAAATTTTTTTTTTTATTAAAAATCTAAATGAAACTATAATTATTGACCCGATATTATGATAAGTAAATTAATTCTATTTAATGTCATTGACTAAAACGAATGTCACAATAGCGTGTAATAAGCGAGTCGTGGTGCTGACGGTGGGCGTCGTGGTCGGCGTCGTCGCGCGCGTGCGCGGGCGCGAGCGGCGCGGGCAGCGGGAACGCCTCCTCGGGCAGCGTCCAGTCCGCCGCCTCCACGTCCACGTAGTGCGCCGTCGCCGCCGACAGCCAGCGCGGGTACTCCGCTGCAATGATGCGCCTCAGTGGCCTTCCACCGTCTCGTGCAATGCTTCACTTGCAATGATTCATATAAAGCGTACATATAAATAATTTATAAAGCATAAAAAAATCCTCCAAGTACGTTAAGCTTAGCCTTTTGTAATTTCAAGTTACATACATTGTCATCGATAATATAATATCGAAATTTTATATCGCTACAAAGGCAGATTTAATTTCATTTTTAATATCGAAATCAGGTGCTTATGAAGACGAAAAAAGTTCCGCACTTTGTGTGTGACTCGATGATCCGATGAAATGCCCAAAATAAATATATTTACTATAGATACGACGTAGAAAAGTATATATAGCATCATACTGTCGTCCCGCTTCGCGAACTTGGCGGGCGGAGTGTAGATAGTGTGCGTGGGCAGCCCCAGCACGCCGCTGTGCTTGTGCACGCGGTTCTCCGCCCACTCCTCCGCTTCCTCCAGCGGCTCCTCCTCCACCGCGCTGGTATCATAATAATACTATGAGACTATAGTTATAGTTCAAACTCAAGGTCCAAGTTGATACCATAAAATATGTTTGTCGGTACCTGTAGGGTGGCGCGGCCGGCAGCGGGTCGGGACGCGGCGGCGGCGCGGGCGGCGGCGGGGCGGGGGCGGGCTGCGCGGCGGGCTCGGCGGGCGCGCGCGCGCTGTACACCAGGCTCACCACGCTCCACACGTGCGCCACCATGTGCCGCGCGTGACGCCGCGCCACGGCCGCGTTGTGCTCGGCCAGCACGTGCGGCGGCTGTCCCCGCATGCGGTACTCGCGCGCGCACGCGAACACCGGCGACTCGTCCGCGGTGGGGTGGTGGCGCGCCAGCGTGGACGCCGCGCCGCCCGCGAACGCGCACTCCAGGGCCGCTTGCGCAGCCGCGCTCAGCGACCCGGCGGTGGGCTGCTTGCGACTGGGAACGATTGTAACTAATTACTACTATTTTACTTTATTTATTAGATATCGACATGAATTATAACTTTCGGAAATCGCATGCTTTACAGTGTTTCGTATAAAAAATAAATTGTTATCAATGAATATGAACGGAACTACATATTTTTGGTTTCGATCTTTTCTAACGAGATTGCAGTCGAATAGGGTAGTAGATCAAAAATGATGGGAACATTAGTTACCCTAATCCGGGCACGTGCCTCTCCGGCAGCGCGGCGTGGCCGTGCGCGTGCGCGGGCGCGGCCAGCGCGGCGAGGGCGGGCGGCGGCGGCGGCGCGCCGCCCAGCAGCGCGGGCAGCGGGCAGTCGGGCACGGCGTGCGCCAGCTGCCCGCGCGCCGACACACACACGCCCTGCGGGTTGGCCCACAGCACGGGGTGCGCCGCCTCGCTGAACCGGTGCCGGTAGAGCGAGCAATCCTGCACGCCGCACGCAAACACAATTATGTTAACTGACAAATGTTTTTATACTATCCACGAATTTCTTAATTACATTATACAATTTATGTTTACTTGAGATGTATGTATTACTTGTATGGACTACATATTTGTAGCTTGTGATTACTTAATGATACCGAAATGTAAATTACTTTGACTTCTCCAAATACATAAATGAAGTTAAATATAGAGATTATGTATCGTTATAAAGTTATAGAAACATCCATAACACCGATGTTTACAAATAAAGATATTTGTATTATACCCCGTATCTCGACGTTAGCGATAAAATACAGTGGCACAAGCCGTACAAGTAAGTTTAAGAGAGGGCCCCACGTACTCGGCTAGTGGAGAGGAAGGCGTAGGGCGAGGCCTGCCACGCGATGGCGGTGGTGACGTCGCGGTGCTCGGCGAAGGTGGCGAGCGGCACGTGCGGGCGGCGCACGTCCCATACGTGCACGGCGCAGTCCAGCACCAGCGCGCACGACGCCACCTGGAACCTGCGCGCGGCGCGCGGCCCCCAGCGGACCATGGCACACATCCACCCGCACACTAATACGGACGTTCCACGATGTCACGAGAAACGGCGCCTCTGTATCCATCTCCATCCATTCCACTTTTCAGATATACAATATTGTAGTATCCTGATAAATGTGCAGCGGAAGAAACGAATAGCAGATTCATTAATAATATGATAAGAAAAATTAAGCCAAATAATACAATAAATTATTTACGATGCCTGTCTTATCAATCATAAAATACCATTCGTGTCCCACAATAAGAGTAGTTAAAGTGATCAATCTGGTCATGTCTAGGTCGATAGATTTTACAGATGCTTTTAGGAATTATAGCACTTGACAAAGCCATGATATAGCTTGCTGATTTCTTTTTCATCTTCGCTTCATCATTACAATCAATGATATTAATTAAAAAAAACACATAACTTCGTCTAATTAATGATACTTGACAGGCATTGTAGTGGTAAATGTAACTAGTCTTCCACTTTTTCACGTGTTCGCTTGCTCCCACACAATTGGCATGTCTAATTATGCTAGCATATCCCATTGTTCTAGATGTATACAGGTAACGAAGGCAGCAAAATTGAAATTGTAATATTTTAGCTAACATCACACCTCTAATCCTCGAACAAATCGGCGTTACGTTACGTTTCATTCGTTACGTTATTGTATCGTATTGTATTGTTTTGTTGTATTTATTATATTCCTTTGCAACTGCTCACCTCTTCTGAGGGCGCCACTTCACGTGGCCCACTGATGCGATTGTGTATATGGTGTGCTCTAAGTTGGGCTTCGCGTGGATGTCCCAAACCTGAAAGTTACTTATAATAACTATCTCACGTCACAAAGGCCTGTTTTAAAGTGGAACTGTAATAAAAGACTATTTCTCATATCTCCGACAGTACTAATTTGGTTCAACATTGAAAAAAGTTTAGAAAAAAATGAGAAAGCAAACTAGTTTGTAAAATGAATATTTTTCTAGTAGTCACGTGATAATAATAAATCGTTCAGCGGCACAGATAATAAATTATTCATCGTTGCATTTACATACAACAACATTGATAACAAGATTAGCACGCCGGGCCGCCGTGGCCGAGAACATCGGTGCCGCGGTATTAGCCCCCAGTGAGTTGTAGACCGACATGAACGATACAACCATTAGACGCGACCAGGCGCAATTATCGCCGACCTACATACACACGCGCGCAGCTAGATTACAAGTTGCTAATAATACTAATAATATAATAACTGTATGTAATAAATGTGTCCAGCTGTATCTACGAAATTTCTAAAAATTTTATTTAATGCAATCTGTACGGTTCATCACAGGTACACTGAGCGGTGCTCTGTCAGCAAAGTACGTGGACAAGCGGCGGCGCGTAGCGAGAGTCAGTTGTCGTGGTCCGCTCGTACCGTACATACCTCAAATTGTATTTCATTATATCATAAATAACTTGTAAACATTTTAGCAAATATAATTAGTAGCACAAATCAAGCCTTTTATTTGTACTGTCTACGGTCTGCACACAATCTCACTGCATATAACCAAGTTGACTTTGTTATTTTTCTATAAAAAATATGATACCCACTGGTATTTTGTGTAGTCTATTCTGAAAGATTTGAACAGTAGAGTATATTATTTTAACAAGATCGTCAATAAAACCAAAGACAGCGTGGTTTAGGCGACGGCTGTTGTAAACTTTCGCCATAATCAATCAGTCACTGTCCACTGCTGGGCATAGGTCTCTCCAATAGCATGCCACTAAACATCAGTTCACATCCTGTCACCGCCAGCCACTTTGTGGACATCGTATCGTTAAATCAGCCTGAAATCAAATCAACAGCGGGATGTCGCACCTTAATGGTCTTGTCGCGGGAGGCGGTGGCCAGCCAGGGCACGTCGGGGTGCCAGTCGCACGCGAACACGGGCCCCGAGTGCGCCGTGAACTGGTGCAGCGCGCGCTCGTGGCGGCGCGCGTCCCACACCTGCACCGTGCCGTTCTCCGACACGGCGGCGAACGCGTGCGCGTGCTCCAGGTGCGGGCTGAACTGCACGTCGCGGATCGACTCCGTGTTGCTGTTTATTACTGCATCTCATTATCTAGTTTATTGTGTCACATTATGTTCTCATGGTAAACAATGTAATCCAATGTCTAATATAATTTAAAGGAATGCTAATTATTATTAATATTATTATTATTATTATTGCATTTTGTACTTAGCAACTGCACATTCTTGTTCAGATATTTAAATCTTTGACATCTGAGGAATTAACAACATTAATTAAGGAATTAACATTTGTGCTTTGATGAATGAACTTAATAATAAGACTTAAGATTACCTTATGAATGTTCTGGCAACCTCCTTCATTCGGAGATCAAAACATTTCATCATGCCATCTTGTGAACCAGATATTAAGAGAGCAGGGTCTGTGAGGTGAAAGCTGACCTGTCCATAAATTATTTATTTTTAATTTGAGAAACATACTCAATATTCTAACACAATTATATATTTAAAAAGACTAGTACAATATAGACTGTGTAAGTCCTGTTCAAAAATTGTTTTATTTTTCATGAAATTATTTATTTTATGGAATAGCAATATTAGTTGATGTGAAGCTTTGGGCTCTGTGAATGTAATTCATTAATAGAAGAAACATTATTTTAGGGCAGTAATCTTATCAAAGCACTGGCCAATACAATCATAATGCTGTTTTAAAACTATAGACTTTGGGCTGTCAACCAAACAAGGTTGGGCTGTCAACAATACATAGAATTTAGGCTTGTAATCTGTCTCACAAATATTAATCATTGGTGAACAAACCTTATTAACAGTCCTCTTATGATCTGAGAAGACATGTTCCTGCTTAGATCGACCCGACCGACCCAAGTTCCACACCACTACAGCTCCATTGGTGGCCGCTGTTGCAAGTGTGTTCTCTAAAATAAATATGTTTAGTAGTATTACAAAATAAAGGAATAAACAGTGAACAAAATCCAAAAGTCATTTGAATAAACACAATGTAAAAGAATATGTGTTTGGTATATTTATACTGATAACTTACCTTCAATAGAACTCCATGCAACATCAATGGAAGAGAAATTGAGGTTTAAGTTTTTCCCCACTCGCAAGTTGCACACTTCTGAAAATTCATTTTCTCCTATCGAAAATACTTTGAACACTGCAAATACAAAAACAAAGATTCAGTTTAACCAAATAATTTAAATTTTTTAAATAAGTTAAAAAG
>DWEI01001820.1:0-15693 GCA_018245875.1 Mysoria ambigua
ATTGTGCTGATAGTGCTGGCCGGTAATGGACTGTTTCTATTGAAATTGAGAAGTTTCTTTCAATGTACAAGACACATATGAAATTTTAATTACGAAAGTGACAAACATAACACGGTATATGAACGAGGACCAAGCAGTAAACAGTCACGTTTGCAACCACGTGGCAATATGTAAATGATCTTGGAAGATTTGGGCCTTTTATACATATAGTAAACATTTTTTTTATAAATAAGTAATTACATTCATCGATATTACAATGTATAAGATGTATAAGAACTATATTGTATATATTAATTCACAACGTTACTTCACGCCTGTAATCCCTAAAGAGGTAGGCAGAGGAATACTGAACACTCCCACGTTTCACCGGTTATGTTTACGTCCCACTATGTAATAGGTGGTGAGCCTATTGTCATGCATCGGGCACATATCCAGACTCCGAACCACTAATAGAAAATCTAAATCAGAAAAATTTGTAGTGTTTGACCCGGGAATCGAAACAGGGAGACCTCCTGATCGGCAGTCGCACTTGCAACCAACACGATCAACGAGGCATTAATTCATAATTCTACATATTCAGGTTGGTAAACATGAGCTAATTAAATACGTTTATGTATACGTTTCGGCTAAATTGTGTGTGTTTGTGTGTGCGAGAGGAATTTTCATTAGTCATCCCGTCTATAGTCTGACATGCAAAAAATGGTAGCCATAATTTTAAATTATTATTGTAAAATCCCACTGCTCTTATGTAGCTAGCAGGTGAACTAAATTAAATAATTTCAAGGTGAATATATTCACATGATATAGTAAGCTATTAATAAACGGTGTTCGAGCAATTAAATTACGAATAATTCAATAGTAAATTCACACTACACCACAGTTCTAGGTGAATTTTGTAACAATGCCCGTCTACTAATTATACATGTTCCATTCGTTAATTTGTAGGAAGAATGTTAATAAATACATTTTCCTGTTATTATGACGGGATGAAATCATTTGTGGATTGTGTTAGTTTTTTACAGCGCCAGTGTAAAAATAGACTACTGATAGTACTGACATATAAATACATGGATGCATATATAAATACATATGTATATATACATACATGTATACATACATATATCCATACATATATACATACATGAATATATACACCCATATATACTTTATATATACATACATATACACATATTTAAAGACATTAGTCCTGAATTAGAACGTCTCGATTGCCGAGATTAACAAAAAACTATTGATCGAAAGGCAACAGTTATTTCGATAGAAATAAATTAGGCTGGCACCATACAGGGTTGCGAAACTTCATACAGCTTAGGCGGTGGTCTATTTGTGAGTTGGTGAACGAATAATATACATTTCCGGCTCATGACCTCTATAATTAGATTTATTAATCAACCTATCTAAGCCGACATGTTGCACCACGATTTTTATGCACGTTTATATAATAGTAAGCTAATGTAAACAACTGCATTGTTGCATTATTGCATTCTAACATTGGCTGCTCTCACATAGGGTAGCACGTTCATAGTACACGTATATATTTTGTTTACCATAGAACCAACCGGTTTACTCGCCAATAGACCATCGGCCCTAACGCTGGCTACGTGATTACTCAGCCGCTAATAATCAGAAATGGCATTGGTCCAGTAATAAAGCAGCCTGAAGCGATACAGTTATCGCTTACGTGACGGGCCTTCAAACATTATCGCTACATTGTCGCTATCGTCGTTTCGATCGCACTGCAGCCTCTGGCGTCGCGCTAAAGCCCGTCGCAGACAGAGCTATAGTGTACGTTATAGCAAAGCATATTATGCACTATACGTATAACTATGTTCTCAACGCTCGAATGTCCCCATATGTACGTCAGCTGTCATGTTTATCTAACGTCGTATAAACATTTGAACCGAAGACGTATCCTTAGTATAGCAAGACATATTTCGATATAGCAAGATATATTATTGTACATATAATACCCGCAAAGCTATATATTATGCCATAGCTACCCGTAGTGGTAATTTAATATCATATTACAGTACAATATATTAACATGTATTATAGCTCCGTCTGTGACGGTCTCAATAAGTGTCGCCGGCTCTTGAACTACCGATAATTTATACAATAAGTAGCACTAATCGTGTGTACTTTTTCTAAACAAAAGGGCATTGACTCTGTGACGGTCACAACGGAACGTTTTCGAAACGTTTACGACCGAACTACCATAATGAGTTACACGAGGGAACTGTGGGTTATTTGAAATTTAACATACATAGAGTCAAATGTTTAAGTGGGCCGTGGACAGGTAAAACTAACGGGGTAGAATGAACAATAAATTTTCATCATTCTGGTTTTTTTATCGTTAGGGAATCGAATGTATAACATGTAACTACATATAAACATACAACTAATGATAAATGTTACTAAACTAAAAACTCCCTTTTCGGTAAATACGGGCATGATGTTACGTTTACGAACAGAATAGTCGCAAACAAAATAACACACACACACAATAGACTATTTCGACATAATCCAGTTTACTACGCAACACATCAATGAAGTGAGCCATTTACGAGTCGGTGCACTATACGGGGCGATCAATCACGGCGGCGTAATTCCACTCATTCAGCGCCGGCTTCCTATAGAAAATGATACACCCGCCTGGCAACACAATCGCTCCGAAAAGTGGAAACACCATTCGATTGAGTGACGTCACGGATATTATTATTTTACGATGTGGTACAAAATACTTTATACGGAATTTATATTGTCAGTGATTAATATTCTTATATAATCGCAAGTAATTTACAATGCAATAATTGCCACGGATCTTTCCATAATCAGACGAAAAAAAGTTTCCTCGAACACAGACAGCATGTTGTCGCCTATAACATAGTCTTCAGAAGTCTATATTACTCTGAGTCAATTAGCAGAGAATGCGCGAGATCAATCACCATTGCGAACAATGAACAAGATTATATCATGTCTACTACGAACGGTAACTGACAAGGAACATTCTAGGTTATCATAATTCCCTACTACCGGAATACTATGAGGGCATTTTACCCAAAAATGTACTCCTCTCATTCAACGGTGACCGAATACATATTATACATACGTGGTACGAAAAACACCAAGCGTTTCACATACACGACGCCACATTGACCGTTATTTCCCTGCGTCAGGGACCCGTTCGCTTTGACATTCCAACAACACTTCGGCAGTCCAATATCAGTTTGGTATACCAATATCACTCCACCGTTCGTCCTTTAGGTGGATATCAATGAAAGAAACATGAAAGCACCGACCAATATCCATTATTAAATTAACCCCGCTACAGGCAAGATGTTATCAGTACACCAAAGTTTGCTTTATAGAATTTCCTGGGTGTCCTTTACCGATTTTATTGAAGGTCCCATTCGATGAAAACTCAAATTACGTTCCGCCGATACATAAGGTCCAAAGGAACCGTCCATGCATGAGGGTCTACAGATCGAACGCGGATAAGAAACGCGTTTACTTGAATATGCATATGTGCATATACATAGTATGAAACTATTCATTTAGTAAAAGGTAATACATGTTATTCAATGTTTGGACGGTAAATACGCAATATTGGAATGATAAAGGATTCGAAAAGGAAGGATTTCGGGAATTAGAGGTTCAATATTACGTGAACAGCGAACGTCTCAAGTGAAATGATGATGGATGGAAATGATCAAAATAAAGATGTGGATGAATTATTAATTCACCCGGTTTCTTAACACTCATTCGGAGGCTAATGATGATGAAGATGTCCACGCTTGCAACCGCAATACAATTGTATACATGGATATGTATGTATAAATATAGACTTCTGCACCTAAACATATATTTACTAAGTATCACTAGATTGCAAATTATTAATGCAAGGCATTGGTCAACGTCCGCTACTCATACGCACTTTACTGTATTTACATATTTCTCTTAATTCACAACCATTCGCACGTAAAACTGTGAACCTTTTGCGAGTGAATCTAGTGTTATTACGGTTATTTTACGGTTAAAACATTCTAACAAGCAAACTGAAGCGTCGAATGGTCGTTGCATTAACGCTGCGGTATAAAAATCGAACAAACACTGCGAATGGAGAAGTGGCTAGCACTGAGACAAAAATAATATATACGTAATTTTCCAGCCCAGCCAGCTAACGGTAAACAGAATCTGATCAGTGGCTCGCAAATGGATCACTTCAGATAGCAATCACATAAATAAATGTGGGAAAATTCACATATGAAAGATAATATAATCGAACACAATGCAGATAACTTTTTTTAAAATACGTTTCTGATTTTCAATCGAATATTTCGGCACATACAATGCGAATCATATGTTTGTTTTGATTAATCAATCATTATGTATATACCTACATGACCTATTCATATTTTACAACATTTTATCTTACAGGTAGAAATTTATTCAAGCCTTAGAATTCCTGATGTTCAATTCTATATTCTATCAACTCTATTCTATCAATTCAATAGTCGGACACATATCTAAGTCGCAAGATAGGTATGTGTATCCATGGCAACCATTATACAGGAAGTTTCAATTAAGAGCGATGGACAATATGGCTGCAAGTCTATTTGTCTATGTAGTGCGCGGATTAAGAGGTGCCTTGAGCCACCTGTGCAAGTTCGTGAACGTAGTTTGACTTTAATATTACAAAACATAAATAATAATAAACTGCACCTTTCATCGACATATTAAAAATATCGAAAATCTTCACAAGCTAGAATTTATTTCAAGTGTTCAAGAGAGAAACATTATTATACCAATAAAGGAAAATTAAGGGTAGAGTTTTACAAGGTTACACTTTAGCACCTATATATAATCTTGCAAAAAAATTGTTGTTATATAACTTCACAGTTACATTAACAGTGCGTTCAATATAACATGGTAAAAAATAACGTTTATGACATGCCACCCGCGTCTGGGTTGCAGGCGCGCCGCATTCACAATGCTATTAACCGGTTAACCGGTTATAACTTAATACCGCTCATTGTGTTAAAAGCTCCTACGGATGGAAAGCGAACGACGATAACAAGTCACTTTCACTCAATCAAAATACGCAAACATGCCTCCATAAAGTCTAGACTCGGCACTTCGATCGTCTTGTCACACACATTCAATGATAAATAAACATAAGATCGAAAGTGACACACATACAGGGTAGTGTTAGTGAGGTAGACCTGCCTACTACGTAATGTTTACTCGTGCTGATCAATGACGAAGTGTATTCATTGCTTCGTAGAAATACTTGGACGATATAAACACTTAAATTCAAGTAGCAATGGATATACGACAAACTTTATAATTTCGCGACGGCCACTGTGTTAATCTCGCATCTCAAACGTGCACCTTATATTAATGGAACAAAGGTCCCTTTAACACGAAAATTTTAGCGACGTTAAGATTATGAACGCTATGCTGTTCGCATAGAGTTCATAATACAATAGCCTCGTGTGAAAGTTAATACGGAACACGTGTACCATATCAAGTGTGATGATATGCGATTTGACAGATAATTATAATACACGTTCGATAACATAAACATGATAGACGTTATTCGAAAACATTGCCCAAGCGTCAAACATGTCTCAAAAGGGATTAAAATAGATTAAATTATTAACATTAAACTTAGAACTAAGTTAGTAACATTAAACTTAGAATTTTCTTGAGTAAACAACACGGTTGCATGCATATTTGCCGTTAAGCAGCAATGTTTGTACGACCCTTCAGATAAAAGGGTGTGGTAGACTGATGGTCAGAAACGAAACGAAAGTGGTTTATAATGGTAAACGCTTAAGTGACGACTCAATATCAGAATGGCGGTATTGTTTGATACTTGTACGTACTACATAAAAATACAACCGTTTTAGACTAACTTCGCAATGCCTGACTAATAGATAGATGATTTGATTGCATTGTTGATCGTATTGGTTGCAAGCGCGATTGCTGATCGAGAGGTTCTGATTTGATATCCCGGGTCAAGCACTATTGATTTTAACTTAGATTTTCTAGTAGCAGTTAGGAGTCTGGTGAGAATATGTGTCCAGTGTGTGGCAATTGACTCACTATCTATTACATAATGGAACGCAATCGTAACTGGTGAACGTGGGAATGTACTTAACTCCTCTGCCTACATCTTTGGGGACCACAGGCATGATCACAGGATACAGGCGTTGCTGTGTTACATACTCATACATATCCATATCCGTCCAAATGAACTTTATATAATGCGAATAAAACACCATGAAAAATATATAAATTTTTGACGTTTCTGTTAAATCATATATCAATTAACGAGCTTACAATCGCACTAAAACATTACCTTTGATATATTTAGCTCGACATTAAAATGTACCTCATACGAACAATGGTCTGAACGGGGCAACACTACTAAAACACACGTTGTTTTCACATAAAACTTGATACTCACTCGGTTGGAAGTGCAAGATCGGGTGTCCGATTAGAGGAACACGTGAACCGAGATTAGCACAATATAACCTCTAAACGTTACGCGGTTAAGTACAAATTTAGACGATAACTATTCAAATTATTTACTTAACATTATATTTTGTATTGTTATAAAACAGAGATCAAAATCTGGTCAGCATTTTTTGTAATGGGTCGTGATCCGTAGATATTCACACGGGCACACATACACGCGTACCTACACGTAACAAATGGACACACAAACAAAACCGTACCGCCTGTAATGCCGACGTGAGATGACGTCACGGACTTAACCATAAACGATAAACCATAAACCGAAGCACATATAAATATTTGTATCAAGAATCGAACCCAAACAGCTGATTCGACGCTCGATATTAATGGTCGCCGCCATAACAGCGTCAATGATGCGCGTCGTGTATTAAACTTAATGGGGAAGAACCTTGGACCGTGCGAGCGTGAGGTTATAATTTAGTATACAGCCGTAGGCAATTCGTGCAAGGTCAAAACTATTTATACCTATTAGTACCACAGTATTCAACAGATAATGCCCACTGATTTCCGCTCACAACAAACAATACCACCTGCATCGTTATGCAAGATATTTAAACACAATTAATTGCCTGCATTTATCACTGCCTGTGCATATTCGAGCCGCGAGTAAAATGATATGAATCAATGCATATGCATATATACGTTTTTATCCAACATAGAGTAGGTGAACAGCGGAAGGCGTAAAAAAACTTAACTTGATTTCCGGCCGCCAGTTCCACGTGCTAATTAAGCGGGGATTACTGGCCACTAACAACCATCGATAGCCAGTTCATGTAGTAACAAGCGAGAATTTCTTAACATTTTCAAGGAAATATGAACGGCAGTCATTTTTATTGATTAGACAGGGTAATTTAAATGGTGATCTGCCACACCGTCCCATATTCGTTCCCGGCTGGATAGATGTGGATAGCGCGATAATGGAACAATTTCTTTCACCATTTTATCCACGACACAGAACTCGTACAAACGGGGAAGATATACGAGGTATGTAATATTAATTCATTATTTTTTATTTTTCTACTAGGTACTAGTTTCTCGTATACTAATATGTGTGTAGTTAGATAATTAAACGACGACCGTTTTGAATTAAACGACCCAACAATGGTTCTCAAACTTTTCACTTATTTATCGTGGTGCTATTATTATTGGCAAACAATATACTCCAGTATCGACACTTTACTTCACCATTAAACTTCTTTGTCATATAAAAGATATTGATTAATGAACGCTCTTTGTTGACGCAGCGGCGGACCGAGTGAGAGTATCGACGGAGTGCTTTGTTCATTTTTTACCCCGACGCCTATAAAATTTCAAAACGTGATCGCCGCGGAGACATTTGAATATTATTGTGTACAAGAATAATAATTACAAGGGGGTGGCAAGAATGTAATCGTACAACTGATATATTGTTCATTATATAGACATCACTATGTGTTAAAGTATCCTAAGATACATTCTAAAATAAATCTATACATGTATTAGCACGCATGGGTCCTGTATCTATTATCTAAAGAAAACCATTTCCCCCTATTCTTAAGGACCTCCAGGAAAGGTATATTTAAAGCCACGCAGGAATTTTACTCTTAGTTCTGCATATAAAAAACTACATATACAAATTTTCATTAGAACACTACCAAAAAAAAAATATAATACAATGAAAACAAACAAACACAAATTTTTCTATGACATTTCAATCAAAAACTGAATATTCGCATTCGTATTTACGAATGTTCACAAAGTGACATTCGTTACAGCACTAGTATACTTTAGTACGCAGGGCCTCTCGATCGGTAGTACACTCTGCAATCACTCTAGCAAAGAGGCAAAACGAGGCAACGAGACATACCTTACAATCGATCATATCATGAACATGTTTTGTTCATATACAAAAATTAAACAATCAATTCTGTTTTTGAATTTGAATAATAAGAAACCAGTATCTGTACAAAGTACAATAAGATGTGCCGCTAAACAGCTTGCTATGTTTTCTAACATAAATAAGCTGCAAAAGCATTGGTTTCACAAAGTGTTAACATTTGAAACGCAACTAAGTATGGAGCAAAATAATCTAATTTCATACTGTCCAATATTATTTTTTATACGACACCACCGCTGTTATGGCTTAAAACTAGCAAAGAGCAAGGAACAACATAATTTATTACAATTCCACCATTACAGCAGTCGGTCAAGTCTGACTAGTACAATATATAGTCATGAATACTCTTGCATATTTGCTTGACTCCGTTGTTAGGGCGCGTTGACATGGCGCACACGCTTTTGGCACGACATACATCGTTATAACCTATTTAACGGCACACAACCAGGTAGGAATCCCGTCCTAAATAGGAAAATGTCATAATGTAAGACGTTTCATATTGCTCAATGATATCTACACAGATAAGATACGGTAATTGTTTGAATAACAGCGCGCAGCTGCGAATGTGGAACCTTGTTTGTATAATAAATAATTACGTTTTATTATGCAATGAATACAAGTACGCAATTTATCTGAATATGTATTTCTTTTTTTTCTTACGCCATAAAGGTACTGAAGTAATATACTTATGATATTTTAATACTGTTCGTCTCCTTGTAGATCCTGATCCTGACACATTCGTCGGTTCAATGAAATATTAATAATTAAATGTTATTATTATAAACACATATGTATTAAGTAATTTGCAATTAACATTTTGTAACCGTTAAAACAATATAACAACTTAATATAAAATGATATTATTTTCCTAGGATCCACATATATTTATACAGTTATTAATTCCACCTTCAATATAATCGCAACTAGCGAGCTACTAATGCAAAGCCACCTTTATACTTTACGCTAGACATTTACGGAAAAAGTTTGCAGTTTACTTTAAAACCGGTGACGTTATACATAAAAAAAAACACAAAAAAAATACTCAACTTGTACATTTAAGCGGAATCCAAGAAACTTGTGGAAACATTAGTCAAAACGTACCGGAGAGCGAGTGTCTTAAGCGAAAGATAAATCACTCCGTACACTTCGCGGAGTACATTGTTGTAGCGTGATTAACTGTTGGAGCCAAGAGAGTGCATCAGAATTCAGACGACAAAAAATTAACAGCCAGCCGTTATGAAAAATTCCATGAACTCCCCTTTTATCACAATCTTTGTCTTGCGCTTGTTTCTCGCCAATTACGATGCCACTTTCTGCGTCCATTATAATGGTCGTGTTATATGTATTACGAATCATTTGTTCTAGCACTGTCATAGTTGCTTAGCCGTCGTGATATGTTCTGGTATTTAAACAAAGAGTTCGAAGCATGTCAGTGAGGTGGCAGGGGGTGAATGATAAATAAAGACAAATAGTACGAGACAAACTTAAGGCACCCTATACACTTGCGTCTAAGATACATTCATACATACATAACTCCACACCAGGTCCGTTGCGCGGTGGACAGAGGACACAGACTGTCAGATATCACTATTTTTATGCATCTAATCTCTAATCTGTCACACGTACATCAAACCGAGCATTGTAGTTGTAGAAAATCGATCGGCTAACCGACAAATCTCAACATAAAACGTCAATAAGCCGTTCTAAAACCAGTTTAACATTTATGACATCCTTTATTAATTCAAACGATCGCCAGTGCTTGGCTCTGTTTATGTACCTACATACATTAGTACCACGAATTGCAAGTAACTAGTCCACGAGCCCGTTCCAATTTATATTCAACATCTGCGCATGAGTCACGCTGTTCCGAGACACTAAGATCAAGGTCACGAAGGGAGGCTGTTGGCCTAACAAAATATTGTGGCGGCGGCTGTGAAACGAAACGCGCGATCTAACCAAACAGATCGCGAGTGACCTTACGAGGTGTAGTTTAGTACGAGGCGCGTCGATCGCGGCGAATATATACACGTGACGCATACTGGTGTTAACTGATGGAGAGGGAGCGATAGGATGCATTACTTGCTTTGTGGGTGATCGTAAGTGCTGCTGTCGATAGAGAAGTCCCAGGTTCGATCCGCGAGCCGCGTATTATTGAGTTCTTCTAACTTAAAATTCCTAGTAGCTCCGACTTCAAAGTTGTGCTGGTTTGTATCTGGCAATAAGGTCATTTAAAACATTCTTTGAAACGAAATAACGGACGAAATATTAATTATAGGAACGGATGAAAAGTGGGAGAACTTCACTTCTCTGTTTACCTCTTCGGTAAAATACTGGCGTGATCTCATTTAAATTTGAGATTTACTGCCATTTTCAGATCCTATTGTCAATGACTCCGGTTCTAATTATAAACTTATTAAGCTTACATATATAGGTAACCGAATTTATTGCTGTTACATTGCGACAATTATGTAACGTATTGTCTTGTACGAAATTATGGGAACGGTTGACTTGTTCCTGTCTGATTCTCTTTACGAAGGAGCTTACACTAATCGGACTATCCGACCACAACATATCTAAATGAAGCCTTGACATAACTTAATCACGTAATAGATAGTGATACGGACGAAACATTCAACAACAAAAAAATACAATTATTAATTGTTTCTAAATCACCGATCAGAACAATAGCGGTACGCAAATTTGAAATACTCCTCTATGCACGTAAGATTGCGGATTTTCGGATGGTGAGATAATTGGTTTGGCGTATTGCTAGAGATCAATGGGCGTCGTGTAATAGCTGGAACATTACACCGCCCGGAGCAATATCGGGCCTTTGTTTTGCCAGCGGAGCCACATTTCGGTCGGGGAGGCAAATATTGAGGTAATTCGGAATTCATTAACGCACGCTCGCCCGACCCCGCTCAGACACGCTAATGCCACGCGCGATACGTTTGATTTGAAATTTTACGCTCTCGCTGTCGCAAAACACTCACACGACACTTTACGTACGTTGATGTGGAAAATTTGTGGCAGGTTCGTTGCGATATGCTCACTCCATATTTCACGGAACTAATACCACAACAGACCAAAGCGGGAGTCCTACAATTTTCAGCCTAACCCTTCGGGAAAATTTAGGAGTATATTTTTCTGACAGCGCTTGTACCTTGCCTACATTGTGGCAACAAAAGCCGTCCGCATCTATGGCTTTACAGGAATTCACGTAAACAATTTCATTTTTATTCTATTATACATCGCCGCCAGTCGGACAAAGGCAAGACATTCTCATTCACGCCGCGCAAAACACGGACACCATTGTCGTTCTAGTTTCCCTACAACTTTATACATACATTCAGAAAACATAACAGAGAAACCCTTTGTTTGCACAAGCATAACAACATAGGCGCGATACAAACGGACACCGGTATCGCCGATCGTTCTCCGTATGTATAATGTATTTGAAATACGAATTGTACATCGCGCATTGTCATCCCGAACACGGCGGGCGTTACAAACATCACCCTCATTATTTACCCGCTCGATACAAACACGCATGCAACGCATCTTAATCCTGTGTTCGATGAATGAACGAATTCAATGGAACCCGCGAAGGAAACCCGCGGCTCGAATCACAAGGATCCGCGCCTCGGGACGATGTGGGTCGGATGCGACGTTATCGCTAGTGGAGGTCGCGTCGTACAAACAGACGACGACGTAGCGGGGATACATCGGTGTTGCAAACGGAACGACACCGCCGAACACCGTCCGACATGCGAGACAAACACAAAACCACCTCGGCGTGCGAGCCGCGGCCCGTCGTCGCTCCGGCCGACGCGATCGGCGGCGAGGTCAACGTTTCCATTCTGTCCGCACGAAACGAAACGCGTGATCACAATCAAAACAAGTAAACACGGCACCCGCGACGGAACGGAACGGAACGCTCAGCGCTGCGGCGCGGCGCGCGCGCACGTTTCGAAATGCGGATCGCCATTGGCGGCGGCGCGGGCGCGGGCCGGCGCGCCGGTCGTGCACGGGTAGCGCATTGGCGCGCGAAAAACACGCGTGCGCGCACCGATTTTCACCACGCCACTGTGTCCCGCGCGCTCGCGGCGCGCCACCGACGAGCCGCCGTCGATTAGCCGTCACGGCCTGCGCCGCCGTCGGCCATCGGAAGCGTAATTGGTCCACGAGCAGCCCATATTTAATTTTTATATTGATACAATATTGCAACAGGCTAACGTTATTTTTATTCTTATACCTTTATTCTTCTGTAAAAAACGCAGCCTATATTGATAACGTACGGCAAACTAATGCTTATATTAATGTATTATCGCTCCTCTTTCGAAAGGCAAAACGAGGCGTGATCTTGCAGCATGAACGCGCCTAGTCATCTTATCGAGATAGAGTCGATCGTAATTTTATGATGAGGCCAGATTGGCGCGGGCGGTGGGGGCGTGACGTCACGGGAGCGCTGCGCGCGCGCGGCCGTCGTTCGACTTACCCAAGTTTAAACAAATTTAAAACACAAGCCAGCCAATAAAACAGTTAACTACGCAACGACCCATTTTCCTTAACGAAATATTATACTGCAGATAGACATACGTATAATTATCTATTATTATAAACGCTGTCAAAATGCAAAATTCGCACAGCGCTACAATAACATCACCTATAAAGTTGTCAAAATCAATGAGCGAACTCGCTTTAACAGCATAGAAACTTTCCACGGCGTATTTTTATATCAATAAAAGTGAACGTTCGACGTTTTATTATTACCATAAAATTGGAAACGAACACGAATTATTGATTCACTGATCAAGTTTCTATTTATTTTTTGGTTTTTTTTACGTTCTTCGTAATAAAACTAATGGAACGACTGTCGTTCCACTGAACACTCATTGACCTATTAGGACCACAATGATTAAATTAACTGCTCGTCGGTCTTCCATTTTAACTTTGCGAAAAATGTACGTATCTAATAATGAATACATAAAAATAGATCAAGCAAATGGGACATCTAATAGTAAGATTAATGAATTCTTAAATTTAAAGAAAATAATTATATGACGATCTACAAAAGGGATAAACAATTAGAAATCGTATCATTCAAAACTATTACTAGTTTTGAATTGCACGATTTAGATTATGGACAAAAATCCTCTGAGAGAGGCCTATGTCCACTAGTGGACTTAGGTGAAGATGATGATGATTATAATATAGTTACAGTAGAAAAATAACATATATTATTTCATTATTACCATGTTATGAAATAATATGTTTAAATTGTATGTAATAAAACAAAGATTATGTAAATCATAGCACGATTTGAATGAATTCAAAATTTTTAATAAAAACTCTAATTATAAAACCTGGTTTAGTAATTAGACATACTTAATTGAAATTCACTTTAAATAGTATGTCAAGATCACTACGAAAATAATAGTAATTTAATAAAAATGCAGAGAAAAATATAGTTATGCAATCCGCTACTTAATATTAAAGCACAATTCGTAATTACATTTTTATTTCATTCTTTATGTCGTTGGTGTACGGTCAGTCATAAAATCATTGGTGATCAAAAATTCTTCTTATAAAAAATGTTTATAGCGATTATGCATACACGCACTTAAGAACTTGATAAAAATGAAACGCTACTCCAGGCCTGCAATACCCGAGGATGTGGGCAGAGGAGTCAGTACATTCTCACATTTCTCCAGCTACGTTTACCTCAGCATGGAACCAGGTGATGGTTCTATTCGATAAACATAAATAAAATAAAAAATAAAAAAGCCTTTTATTCCATGCAAGATTTTACAGACAATCATAATTTGAATTATTGTTACCAATTAAAAAAATGAATTCATTCGATAAACATACAGATTTTTAATTATTTTATAGCTGTTTTGAGTCCGTATAAGTAGTGTTTGTCGTTGTATTTTTATCTACCTTCTCCTGTTTACCTTAACTATCAAATTTAATTAATTTTGGCACATATGTTAGAAAATAAAGACACATACATATAAAGTGATTTTACCACATTTTTGCTATTTATCTAGTTTCGTGTTAATGATAATTGTATTAGTTGTTGTCTGTATGTGCCAAAGCTATGTAATTAAATAAATATATTCCATTTTATTCTAAACACGGGGCTCAGTTTTCAGCCATAGATAAATTTTGTCGCTGACCGCCGAAATGACCGTTAACTTGATATAAACACACCTCGCAAACAATCTAAGCAAACCTGACTAATCATTTATTTAGG
Source organism: Mysoria ambigua (assembly GCA_018245875.1). Lineage (NCBI taxonomy): Eukaryota > Metazoa > Arthropoda > Insecta > Lepidoptera > Hesperiidae > Mysoria > Mysoria ambigua. Next base: position 14,697 of record DWEI01001820.1, read on the forward strand.
CGAATGTCAACAAGTGCGGATTAGCGGACGACACATTTTAAAAACAATCTCGATTTTGGTGTTTACATTAGACGAGGTAGATGAGAAGAGCCAGCTTTGTACTTTTGAGGTCATCCTTCAATTGCGCGGTAACCCGCAATACGAGAACGCACACACACAGACACAAACGCACGAAAGCATGTTAATCTTGTGCTTTGAAATCATCCCCCGGGAAATCCCGGAAATATTCCCCCTCCCCCTTTCCAAACAAACACACCTAGGAAAAATAAGACATATGCTGATGATGATGACGTTGACTGATCAACGTTCATAATTGTACGTTCTAAGACGAACGCAGGCGGTATGCCTACGTATAAATTTAATACAAATATACAACGGCCACTTTATCGAAGCGCAGTTCCGGTGATACGTGTCCCGGGGTTGTCGGACGGATACCAATATTGCACCAATTTTCACACTGTTTTCCCGATATTACATGTATTCCCCGATATTACAGGTATTCCCGATTTCCCAGATGTACGCTACAGTAAATTCTGCGTGCATTTGCTCGAACGAAATGTATATCCTTATTGGCTGGCATTTGGTACCCAAAACACTTTTAATTTCACGTACCTATGTTTATCTCAATTATATATTTATTTATCCTCGTGGGTCGAGTAGTTGCAAGCACGAATGTATGTACATCGGGAGGTCCTGGACTGAAATCCCTAGTCGAATGCTATTGAATTTTTGTAACTTAGAGTCTTTAGCAGTGACTCGGAGTCCGGACTCGTGTTTTATTGTATGCAATAGATTCGCCCTCTATACCACGATGGGACGCAAATGACTCATTTATTTGACTCATTGAAAACGTATATTTGTATATTGTACTTAAATTGAAAATAAATGTTATAAACTACACTCGAATACACAAATAAATGAAAACAATTCAGTACTCAAGTGTGTATAAACATAGACCTGTAGCACGAGACAGTGCGGCGTAAACCAATAAGTATAA
>DWEI01001821.1:0-15691 GCA_018245875.1 Mysoria ambigua
GATGGTGGTCAAGTTACTACAACCAATTTCTAACCCATATGTTGTAAATTTTATTCGAGTTTTTGTTATTACAATAATCACTATTTTAACTCATTTCTGTCCCATTCCTTTTTTAAATTTTTATTGTCATTTTTTTTTTTAATTCACCTACTATATCATTTGCCACTGACCGACTCGTTGGTCGTATTGGTTAGAGGCGCTAATGCCAATCGAGAGGTCCTGGCTTCAAAACCCGGTGTCGGGTATTACTGTGTTTTTCTACTTAAACTGCCTAATAGTGGCTCGGAGTCTAGATATATGGCCGGTGTCACCACACATTCAATAGTGGCACGTAATCATAACTGCGGAAACAGGAGTAAACTACACTCCTCTACCTATCTTTTCGGAGACTACAGATTTAGTATGACACATTTTATTTATCACCAGTTTGTCTCAATCACGCACAACTATAAAAACGGTTGTAAAAATACTATTAGTTAATATCATGGTTTATTCTATAGCATTTAATTTAAATATTTTTAGCATTTAATTTAATAATTTTTAAGTAATTTGAAGCGTGGGATACCACTGCCCTGCACCTCTTCGGCGATTACAGGAGTTATTTTTTAAATTGTATTTTATAGGATACAGCTTTAAATTTTGACACACGCTTAGCGATGCTATGAGATATCAATATATGCATATCAGATACATGAGATCCCAGCACGATGCTAGTGCGGTGCGCATTGACCCGTGTATGATACGAGGTACGAATATACCCTTCCAAGTACGTACAACCGGTCAGTTCAATTAATAGAATTAATTACAGACCCGTATCCTTCACCCTTGTAACAACTCAATATGTTTCCTGGGCTGTTCTTTATTCTATAAATTCGTTTGAATAAAATTAATAAAACGCCATCATTGCTTCATATATATTAAATAAACCTCTGTTTGTTTTATTATCAACATTGAATTTAAATTAATGTTCATTCTTTATATGTTTATTTTGTTTTGTGCTGTTCTGTTTCATGTCTTCACATTTTAATACATTCTGATGAAAGTCACACTCAGCAAGAGTACTATTGAATTTGAAAAATATAACATATTATGGAGATAAAAATAGTAATAAATCGTTGAGTCATGTAAACAACGAGTACAATTGTAAGCAGAACAGGAAGCGAAAAGGTAACAATATCAAAAGTAATTATATTCACAAAATCATCAAAGGCCAGTGGCTTCTTTTTTCGTTCAGCAAAGTTAGTGGAGCGCACATAAATTAATTGTACCATCGCTAGCTGCTCCCTTAGAAGGGCTTTTGTTCTTAAATGCCATTTAAAACCTATTAAAAGATTACTGGGGCAACGTTTGTAATCGTAAAAAATCATCTGGCAAAAAAAAGTTTCCTACGCAGAACGAGTTTTGAATGGGACACAATAGGTCGTAAAAAATTGCGCGGCGTAAATTTGAAATTAGAATGTTCTTGCTTCACCTACTCGTAAAATTTGGCGTTTTCAAAACTTCATAACAAGCGGCCAGTGTTGTTTTCTTTTCAATAAAACTCCTATAACGCGTTTAAAATCTGTTCAATATTTTAAATACAATATAGATCAACTTTAATACGTAACCTGTAATTTTAGATAAACTTACAAAATAGAAAACTAAAACACTACTGATAAAATAAAACGATAGCTATGTAAAGCACGAGAAAATGCGAATTAGTTAATGAGATAGTAATAAGTATGAATTAGAAAAGAAAATCCATTTACCTTTAGGTCCAGAACTGACTTGACATTGATAAAGCGCGTCATCCTCCAATGTAACGTCCCGAATGTCCAAGGAATAGTCCCCTGAAAATAAATACATTTTATAGAATACAATGTAATGTCATTGTTTATACGGCGTTAGTTTTACTGGCTATAACCAGTCTACTTTTTGTGAGTATAAGACTACTTAATATTATTGAAAATTATGTTTCAAGTTTATGAACGTATTTTTATGTATTTCATTTAATTCTATTCCTTTCCATTAGTCTCTAAGCTCAAAAAATTAACAAGGCTGCTACAAGGAGGCAGGTTACTCGCATAAAACATTTTACAAACAAAATATATAGACAAAATATTAACTCTATATATAGACGCTATTTTAATTGAATTTGAAACCGATATATTAATTCCATGCATTCTTTAGTTTCTGCTATGACTCGTCACAATCCCTACCGTTTTTACGTGGTATCTACAAACGTATTTACCTCCGTAGAAAATAAAAATACTTCGGTTCATATTGTATTTATAGGTGATGCTACCCTACAAATAATGAGACAGACGGCCCATTTAAGTCGCAAGAATGTAGTCATTAATAAGATTAGGTATTCCGATGCGATGACGGGGGATCAGAGCATTGTCCCTTGTAATTCTCGAGCTAGAGCAAAAACTTGTTACGCTGGATGTACGTTGTTATATGCGTTATATAAGAACTAACGTACAACATGTACAACAAGCACGCCATTATAACGGCTGTGACGCTATTAATATTATATGAGGTCCAGTTCTTCTCAGGAGACGGAGATAGAACACCGTCACGCATCAATTTGTACGCAAATGTAGGATTCTCGAGTTATACTTCGCTAAATTATCCACATTATATAAGTATATCTCGGTTTGGTACAACACGTTTCATTATGTTAGTCTCATTAACGATACCTGGAATGTGATCATCTATCTCTAGCCCTCTCAGACAGGTTCTCCTGTATCACCTGCCTGGTGAGATTTAAACATGACAGAAGCAAAGTTCGTGAGCATCGATGAACATCCGTGGCTCTAGAGAACGAAGAATAGAATAAGAATAGAGAAGAGTGGAGAATGTTATCAAAACGAGACGTGTATACATGTTATATTTAAAACGGAATATTAAGTGCCTCGTTGGTGGAGTGGCTGCAATAAGGATTGCTGATCTGGAGGTCCTAGGTTCGACACCGAATCGAGTATAATGGTATTTTTTATACTCCAATTTTCTATTTGATAGAGAAGAAGTATATAATAGGTATAATAAAGATGGATATATTCGGCACCCAGTGCTCTCTGCCTACCCCGTAAAGGACCTGACGTGAAGATACGTACGTATGTATTTGCTATTTGAAATATCTGAGTTTGGATTCGTGCTTGGAGTATGGCAATAGATGATGAATCTATCCCATAATGGAACATAAGCACCACATGAGAGTAAATTACACTCCTCTGCCCACCTCTTTGAGGGATACAGGTGTGTTGTTATGATGCGGAATTACACTTGACATCGAATGGATACAAACACGCATACTGCACCGTGAATAAATTACAAGTAGAATTTTAAACGCGCAAAAGTTCCATTTATACGCCTCTATAATTATCGTGGTGGCCCGAGGTTTTGTATATACATATGTATACGTGGACTTGTTTATCAATTCATTTCCTCCTTTTAAGTTACAATCGCGAGCTGCTTGCTGCGGGCTCAGAAATAAGACACAAAATATTTCTCACTGTAAACATGTAGAGCGCAGTGGACAGCCTTAAATTCGTTTCAAAATAAAAAGTAGTGTAAATAATGCAATTGCTAAAATTGTATTTCAGCAATAATGAAAAAATAATTTAATAACTAAAAATATAATTATGAATTAACACAAATTACCTATTATGACGTAACTTGTAACGCATAACGTGAAACAGTAACCGGATATCATTAGTGGTAATAATTAATTAAAATGTAGCCACGTTCAAATTAAACTAATCATCATTATATATGATTGCAGATAGTTATCCAATAACCATTTAGTTAAAATATATTTACATAATATCGGCAAACGTAACCTGTTAGCTAAATGTTAATAGTTTTTTAGGATTCATCTATTTCGTGTTCTAATGCTTTTAAGTTGCATCACGCAACTGGGGTGGCGAGATTTATGTACTGAAAAAGATGTAATATCTACTTATATAGATTAAAGGCTTAACCACGCCACAAGATTAATTGCTCTTATAATTAAAATAGTGGCGTTTGTACGAAATGACGCCGTACAACTTCCTTTTGTTCTTACGAGAATTGAATATAGCCAACATACCTTCCTCATCGCTGCCGATCATCCTGTAGCGTTCGTACCCGCTCAAGTGCCGGTGGGTGCCGAGACCGAAATCGTCCTTCGTCCACTGCAGCTGCCCGGCCTTGCTCACCACGCGGCACGGGAGCGTCACCCTCGACCCGACCACGGCACTCTGGGGACACAACGAGCACTCTCTTCAGGTAATGATAGTCGAGAGGAAAATTATAGTACACTTGGTTAAAATCCCAGACCATTATTAGGTATTATTGGCATGGCAGTAAGGCTCGGAGTTTAGATATGTGCTCGGTGTAAGGCAATAGACTCATCGCTCATCCAATGTACCAGGATTATTCAAATACCCGTAACATTATACCGATTTCGCCAATTACTTATTACAAAAATACGTATATACAATATCTTCGCAGTCTATCAAAATTCTTACAGGGCTGGCCTTATTTTCATACTCTATTCTAGTCGTTATACATATTTGTCTTACAAAATGTCTGTTGTATGATATACCCATCCATCAACTTCCGATAACAATATCGCAATAGGATAATATTAAAATCCTGATAACCGTTACAGAATATACTGTTCATAAATAATTAAAATTCTTTGATGATATCGTAAAGTGACGTGACATCGCGCCTTTAATATCCGAAAAGGTAGGCAACGGAAAAGGAGGAGAAAAAGGCACACTCCTACGATTTACCAGTTATGTTCGAGTCCTACTATGGAATGGGTGGTGAGTCTGTTTAACTTACAATCGCGACTCATGTCCACCGGACTCATGTCCAGATTCCGAGCTACTACTAAAATAAGTCATAGTTCATTCTAACTATTAAGTTAAAATGATCAGATATTACACGGCATTTGAACCTAAGACCTCTCAATGGGCATACGTGGTTGCTACCAATACGACTAACGAGGTAGTATGAAAATTTAACTTTTTAATTTAAATACGAAATTCCACTAATATAATTATAGTGAACTACATAAAATAGCATAGCAAACCCTAAAAGCTGAGATACAACATAGGGAAAAACCACAAGTAGCCTCCGTGAAGTACGAATCGAGAACAATACACTCCGGCGAGGAATTCACTCTTTGACAGCCTGTAGAGACTACTGACAGGCGTTAGTCCAGTTTACGAAAATGGCAACGTATAAAACTAGGTGCTAAATACATATACAAAATTCGGAGCTTACGTTCCACTAGCATTTGGACCGCAGACAAGTCGATATTACAATATAGAATATGTTTTTGAAAACTCGAGGCATAAATCGAAAATTTCATGTGTGTGTATACCTTCGGAACCGATGCACTGCCATAGTAATTTTTAATCCTTAGTTTACTCCCTTAGGAAAAGAATTTCGGAAACCAATAAACCAATTTTTAGATAGTAAATGTAATTTGTGGAACTAACATTTTAGATGTTTAACTATCAACTCCGTTTTATCCCTCCGAGGTGGAAATTCCAAAACTACGTTCTCAGGCTACCCCTAAAGAGCAAACTGAATATTCCTGCGAAATTTTAGTCAATCGGACGAATATTAGTTGTATAGATATATGGTGATCATATACTAACATATTTATATATCGATGAAACCCGCTTATATATAAATATATGTACATGTCCGCAGGCTGCGAAGACCACATATCATAATGTCAGTCGCAGTGCGAGAAGGTCTTCGACTTCAATTATATGGAAACCACACCGATATTCACAACAAGATTAACCATGTAATACGACTTATATTTCGTTCAAGCTTAAACGTAACAACAAGTCTGTAATTCCCGAAGAGGTAGGCAGAGGAGAATAGAACACTTATGTATCACCATGGAATTGTATACATGGGACACAAATCAAATTCGAATCAAATTCGTCCGAATTTAATAAAAAAAAAGTATTTTTATATCATAAATCAAAAACACCCTGAAGAAATAACAACGTGGCCCAATATTATTCTTTACGCAAGCAAGAAAGTTGACGTGGAGCTTGTACTGGGAGCGTTGGATATTAAAAATTCCTTCCCTCCAGTTCGAAGGCCGGATCATCCGGCCGGCTGTCTGCTAGTATTGTATTTTTAGAACGGGATTTAAAATTCAATTTTATGTACGTACGATTCGATGAAATAGGAAAATTGACGTTTAAAATGTTCCTGTCTCTTCGACATTCAATTTAATAATTTTGAAAAAGCTCACATTCCACCTTGAGATTGAAAATGTCGAACGACTGACTTACTTCATGGCTTTTAAACTTGGGGCTTAAAAACGAATATTCCAATGATATTTTAACATTTCAGAGGAAATTGATTTTGTGCAATTTTTAAAATATGGGTATGCTAAATAAGGATGTATTGATAATGTAATATATAAATTTCTAGTGACAACTGTCACAATTTCTGATACCTCAAGGAAATGAAAATATTAACATTTATTCTGACTTCGTAATGTCCTAGATTTTTACAAGCGCGAGGTATTATCTGTATATCAGCTAAGCAACAGTCACTAGTCACTGATAACAAGTAGTTGCAAGTGACAAGATTTAACTTGATCCAACATACTCGTAGTAGTCGCTAAAAATCTGATTAATTGAAACAGTCCTCTTCATTGAGTCCTAAACATTGAGAGTCTATCCACTTTATTCTTAATGCCTATTTATGCAGATCACAATACATGACTACAGCTATTTGGTCTACCAAAATCAGATTTTAATTACGCCATGTTTCACATTGCCTATTCTAAAATGTCAACACATTTATTTCAGTATGGACGGCGTGAATGGAAGTGTTAGTTTAACAGATTTTCAAAATCACATAGTCGTTCATTAGAGTAATTACAAAATAAACGCCAAATATAGTTTTAGGTTATGTACTTGTTTGACAGCCTTCGACGGACGAGCAATATGAGTAAACGTTCATGAAAATTGACATACCTATTAAAATTCATGTAAGTGTTCCAAAAATATCATTTTAGATGTATCATATAATAAATTCTATTTTTCAAATATTATTTATTTCTTATTAAAACTGGCCTCTTTACTTGTCAACCTTTTCCTTTTCTTTTTCGGAAGATAAAGACAAATCTAGGAAATCTTTAGATCAGTTTGTGTCTATCAATGAATAACTATTATGCGCTGAAAATAAAATTCTTGAACATTAACTCCCTCAATAACATATTTTGTCGTGACTGTTGCTCTGGTAATAGTATCTATACAAGGAATATTGACCGATCAATTGTTAATAGTTGAATCATTAAACTTTAATGTTTCCATAAAATGTAATTTTATTCTTAACATTACCAAATATCGCCTATTCGATGTGAGACACATGAATAAAACATTTAATGGAAATACATTTGTCGAATGAGAAATTGTAGCAAATTTGCAATATTATATTCATTCAGACAACAAAACGAACACATTGTTTGATTTATGTAAACTTTGTTTTGAATAAAGTCAATAATGAAAATGAAATTAATAAGCCACAACGAAATATTTCCCAGGATATCCGATACGGTTCATTAAAAGTTTTAGAGAAATTTCATATTAAGTAACTTTCATTACTCGTTAATTAGTTACAAAACAACGTTAGTTAACAGACACAGCTATTTTGTAAGATATAAAAGAATTTTTAATGGATAAACGTGTTAGAACCAGTTTATTTACTAAGATAATATATCATATTGATTTCTCGAATATTCAATAAAAACTATGGATTCTAGTTTAAATTTTGCTACAAATTTACTGAATGAGCAAAAAAGGTTTTTACTATTAATATGTGCAGTAACAAAGTAATAACTCACCTGATCTTGCGGTTCGATGGCAAATTTCTGTTCTTTATACGCACACACGCAGGTAAAAACTGAACACAGTACAATCCATTTCCATTTCAAAACTAAACACTTCAGCACTATCCTTAACAAAAGGAAGAGAGGATTCGCACTACGGCTTGTAACTCGCACGCTGGTATATCTATTTTTTATCCTGGTATCGATTTCAAAATGATCACTCTCAAAATTTGTCGCTCCTACCCTCATTTTTGTATCTGTTATCTCAGTTTTAACACTAATGCGTACGTTGTTCGGTTCGATGAACTCATTTTGTTTATTATTAGAATTATCGTCGCTTCTAACATCCATATTGTTCTAGGATGGTCCGTTGTAGCCATATGTTACAGCCATGGGAATTGAGAGGCCACACTTGAGTTCCCTTCGTATCTGAAACAAACGTGCAATAAATTAGGTTCGTGATTTTATTATATATACACAAATATGTTCTTAAATTTTGTATCTTGAGATATTTCGAAACTTCTAGACTTTATCAGTTCAGTATAATAAACAAGACAAACAGCCCATATCGGCTCCAAAATTTATATTCATATGGGGAATATTATATTTTCTAGAACATTCTAAATTTAAATTTTGAATTATTGCGGTGAGGATCGTAGTTTAAAATGTGGGAGGAAATTTTAATCTTTCTTTTGTTTAACTAGTTAACAGACATCTCAAAAATTAGACTCAGGATTGTATGAATGTTAATATCTGTACTGTATTAAATCTTGAAAATATAGGACGGCGATAAAATATTTTTTATAAACAAAACTACGATATTCAACACATTTGGAAACTATGACTCTACATTTGGAAACTATGAATATAATCTAATGCCTAATTAGATATCAGATGACCATGTGTGGTCATATACAAGACTATTATTTTTTTTATTCGTATATAAAGCGGTAGTATTACAATGAAATAGTAAAATATGGTCTACGGTTAATACTTTAAACTAATTCATAAACGTAAAATTCCCGTATGCACGAATATATAAATCACGCGATATATAGCAGAGGACGGCAAATTCTACTGCACTATTACAGAACCGGAAGGAAGGAAGATATGAGAATGCGCTACTACGGAGCCGCGGACTCGAACGGAATTGAATTCAAAATTTTAAACCAAGCAGAAGTATTCCAGTAGACGCCGGTATGAAATGTTACCCTCACATAACAAAAATAACAAGAAAGATTAGATATTTTAAATACTTATATTACGTTATATTACGTACTATTTGAGCATGTCTATGTGAGTATTTACTCACACGCACACACATATTCATATACATATGGATGTAACCGAGTAATTGAATAATTAATGGTTACTAAACCGTTCCAACTATTGTTTGTTATTAACACGCTGAAATAATATATTTGATAAGAGACAATAAAATTATACTGGTATCATATATCTATTATTGTTGTTAAAATAATAATTTTCTCTCTGCAAAAATTTATTGAAATGTTTTAATTCAATTCAATCCAAAAGAAACGCCATATTTTATTTGAATAACAGGGAAAAGTACGTTTTGATTTTATTTCATTGTAAACGTAATTCATACAAGTATAGCCAGAATTTTAGCTCAAGAATTTTAGCGCGAATTTTAGCGCCAGAATTTTAGCTTATCCAATGTAAAATTATTTTTCAGAATATCACATTGGTACTGATTTACACCTAAAATATGTATTTTTCGGACTAAGTACTGTATATATCTTGTGTTATACTTTAAAGGAAGATAGAACTCGAACGAAACTGAATCTAAACTTAGTAGGAGCCTTTGTCAAACCGCGCCGCGCTATGAAATCTTAGAGATTATCTCGCCTTTCCACTCTACACACAACGCTCAGTGCGAAAGAGACAGATACAAAATGTTAGTCCCACCGGCACTTTGTTGTAGAACTACACCCCAAGAGAATTTTCAAATGTCTCATGTTGTATAAAAGTTAAACAACGCTGAATTTATCCATGATATCAAATATCGTCCATTTAAAGGACCATATTGATATTATCGTTATGAATTAAAGCTTTTGAAAAAAAAACGTAACTTCACGCGTAAAATCCCCGAAAGGGTAAGCAGAGTAATGCAGAACATTCCCACGATTCACCAGTTAGGTCTACGTCCCACTATGTAATAGGTGGTGAGCCTATTGGCATGTATCGGGCACATATCCAGTCTCCGAACCACTACTAGAAAATCTAAATTAGAAAATTTTGTAGTGTTCGAACCGGGAATCGACCTCGGGACCTTCCGATCGACCTGTAACCATCACGACCAACGAGGCTTTTACTATTATTATTATATATTTAATATTTTAGCTTTAATATTTTTGTAGTATATGTGGTTGATTCTCATTCTTTGCAGAGCGATACACTGCACCAACATTACCGAGACGCGGCAAGTACTGTCGTATTAATGTACTGTCTGTTGTAGATTTCACGTCGAAGACTTATCGATAATGATATTTTTATATATTCAACTAATGAAATTTCGATTTCCTGTCAGAATGTGAGGGTTAAGTCCGTAGTCTTGTACAGTCATAGACAACACGTTTTTTTTTCAAATGTGTAAACATTTGAAATCATGAAATAATTTTCAATAAAAACCGTATCTTTATATGTGTGTAATTTGAAACTCAGTTTTACGGTTATTTAAACTCGCGCCGGTTTCGTAGAAATATCTAATAATACATATGAAAACAAACCAGAAGATATCTCGAAGAAGGAATATGCGAGACATCAATGGAGCAATAAATTAAAACTTTAGCGGACGCCTGGATACCCACAAGAATGGATAATATGAAATAAATACTATACTGAATCTAGACTTAAACTCACGTGACACACGGTCAGGAACGTTAACAAATACGAACACTAGCTATTTTCACATTTTATTACGGACTTGTTTGTTATGTCATACGACATGTCAAATGAGTTAATCATTGTGATCTTATAGTTTTTTTTTCACAGTATTCAAAGAAGTAAAAAAAATGTAATTTATCTTCTCGCTATTATATATCGGTGCTATTTGTATCGTATATCAGTTGATCGTATTCTGAGCTTATTTATATAGTAACATTGGATTGTTACATCGAATAAAGTTTAATAACTTATCATTAGTCATTAAAAAGAAAACGTACTAAACATATTTTTTTTTAATTCAGATAGGTCTTCAATTTATTTAATCTTTCAACATTGTATATAATTTTTCAAATTGTTGTTCACACGCACAAACCGTGTGTCACGTGTGTTACAAAGTTTTGCGGCTCAGTCTTCCATAATCCCTACAGACCACAGCTTTCTTTGGAAGTTTAAGTAATTTAATTCTAGAACTAAGTATGTTGATGTTCAATCGAGTTATACGGCATATAACGGAATTATTCGTGCGTGTATTCAGAACTTATAAGATAACAATGTTATTTAAAATTGTATAAAAGAAATTCCTGTGTATGAAATAAATGAATATAAACATTATACCCTACCCTCCAACCAGCCCCTCAATAGAGGGTAGCGTGGATATTAAACCATACCAAAAAACCAGTTTAATACGTCCCAAGATTTTAAACACGCCACGAGTTAAGAAACCTATAAATATATTTTACCAGAAAACACTAAATTTTCAATGTTTTACAACTTCTTTTGAAGCGACGGTATTTATATTTAAAAATATTTTTGTAACACATGATTAATAAATGTCTACATAGCCTTAAGTTTCTCTGACTCTATACATAATATGCTTAAAATTTTGGCTACGCGTCCAGGTTCGCTACGACGATATCCGTAGGCGAACAGTTTGAGAAATACTAAGCTAGGAGTACCAATTGACATATTCTCCAATGAAAATACTTCGGCAAAAGAACAAGAGTCGCTTTTCCCCTCTTCCCCCCTCCCCCTTTATCTGCCTCTGCACTAAGGTACACGTATTGTGCCTGATGGTCACATAACATTTCACTGGATATAAAGAAAACAGCGGGCAACCACTGCACTCAGCGAGACAGTTGGAGTGTCGCCGAGTGAAGATTTACTTCAGTGGTGATATCGTAAAATTTAATACACACACGGCATAAACAACGGTAACTTCACCGTATGTCGACGTCACTTGAACGTAATCTCATGTTTTACATCGAAATATAAAAAATTACCTTCGCAGATATAATCGTTTTTGGTTCTTTGAGACGTGTTCATTGCACTTAGAATGGAGTAATTATCTTTCAAGATGACATGAGGTGTAATCATGGACGTATAAAAACAAGACAAGAGGCGTGTGGTGTTACGTATTACATGCGGCCAGCATTGGAAAGATATTCGCTTGAACGACTCGCTAAGCGGAAGAGATCGTTATTATGGAAACTTGTAACCGGAGAAATTCAGGTCTTGTTCTATGTCGCAGGTGTTGGGAAATATCAGTGTATAAAGGACATACCTAATATGTAATTTTTTTTTCCAATTTTCAGGACTAGTTTACAATGGAATAGAAAGTAGAAACATTCTACATACTATGGATAGAAATAGAAAAAAAACATACCCTAATTACAATGGGATTTTGTTAGTAACATGCTATTTGACTTAGAAATAACCAAATCTTAAAATGTACCGAATTAATTTTAAAATTAGTAGAGACATTATGCAACATCACGCTTGTACTCTCCAAAGAGTTAGGCAGAGAAGTGTAGTGCGCTTCCACGTTTCACCAGTTTCGATAACTTAGTAAAGTCTTAATAGCAAAAAAGTGTTAATAGATGTGGAAAGTATTCAGATATACAAAACTACTATAATGCACTACAACATATAGAACTGCACAGAGAGCGGCGATTTATACGAGGTCCGCGCTTTATGGAGGTAATAAATATACGAGGTGAAATGTTTCCTTCAGCGAAATCACAATCCGGTATACAACAGGCATTACCGATGAAAATCTATTTTTCCTACATTACCCCGTAATGAGATATACATGTACTTTTTAAACTTCGATGTGCAACAGAATATATTTACGCTATTCCACATCACGTTAATGAAATATTCAATAAAAATATATAAGAGCAGAATAGTGTGCAATAAGCGACCTTATTTCTATTGGAACATTCTCTTCTAGACAACATAGCTATAGGAAGATTTTTCAAAGAACTGAAAAAATATAGCGACTCTAAAAACACTTAGAAAAAGGTTTAGACAACCGAATTGTATCATCAATGATAGAATTGATAGTTGAGTAGTTTAAAATTCAGCTTCCTATACTGCATTGGTCTAGGATATTTTGCCCCTTCTTTGGGCTACACAATATATGTATTAAAATTAAACAATTTGCTTTATGCAGTGAAAGAATATATCGAGAGGAAACCTACATAGGACGCAATTTGACACGTATTTTATGACGTGTTAATCACTTATTCGTGTTTCTTAGATAATTGACTGACTTCAACTATTCTCATGCTCAAAGAAGACCTTTGCTCAACAATGAAATTAGAGGAACTGATAAAAACGATTACGCTAAATATAAAGATGCTGACAATTACCACGATGTTGATATTCATAATGATGATGTTAATTATAACGATAACGATAATTATAAGAATAATAGTAATTATAACAATGATGATAGTTTAATATGATGCGGTCGTCGAGAAATTGCTTAAATTATAAGTACTGTTTAATACAAGAAACCAGAACCTGATATTCAATTGCGTATTAATGGAGGACGTAATAATTCTCAACGACCGAAATTGTATTCATTCAGCCAATTCACGAAGTTTAGAACCCAGCCCTACCGCTGTCCATTCCAACGATACAGAGCCAGAAGCTGAATCCAATTAAAACAAACGTTAGAGCTCCTGTTTGAAGGACAACTTTAGTTGATATTAACTTGACCGATGTTGGGAATAATTTAAGTTTTGATAGTTCGTACAATGTAAGTGAAATTATTTCAATATAACATTGTGACGTTGATGTTTGAGAATCAATGAACTATGCTTTTGATGTTGAAATGTAAGCTTAAAATGAATTTTTTTATATAAAACAAAGAAGTACATTATATCAAATTTCGTTGTCTGTATTTTACTCTATTATTTTACCCTCTACAATGCACCTTTTATAAAATTTAAATTTAATGCTACGCGTAATAATCTTGTAATAAAACGTAACATCACACCTGTAATCCCCGGAGAGGTAGCTGGAGTACGATATTAAGTATGGTAAGAACAAAAGTAATAATACCAGCATTTTGTGCAAGGTAACTTTGCAAAGCTAATACTATAAAGTAACTTTGCGTAAGACTGAGCATTTCTGCTTAGCCGAAATAAAGTAAATATTAATATTATGATACAATCATGCCAAGTCCCTTGCGCGGTAGACAGAGAGCAACAAGTGCCTAAAACCAATACTTATCAACTTGTATAATAGTTTTTCCTCTGTATTCATTATTCTTTTTATACATAAGCGCTGGTTCAACGAAAATATTTATCAAGAATTATACTTCATTGTGCAGCGAATGTAATAGTGCCGTCTTGCGATATTATAGTGTCGAGCTACATTTCAGTATGATTTGGGCGAATTCAATTAAATTCCCGGATCCAATTATCGTGTTGGTCAAGAGGCTGTCGAGTTGGTGCCAACTTCAAGAAACTCGTGTTGTTATACTCCGCTCGTAATTAAAACGAATTGTTTTAAAATACACGTCATGTTGTTTAAACATAACAAAATATTAAAACTCATTAGTGTTTTTACTCGTAGATAAACAGAATTATTTTATATAATAATAAATTAATAATTAACAATTGTGATTTCTTTGCCTCGTTGGTCAAGTTGTTGCAATCGCGATTGTCGATTGAAAGATCCTGTGTTCAGACTTCGGGTCGGGCACCATTGGAATTTATTTTACTTATATTTTCTACCAGTGGCTCGGAATCTAGATATTTGCCCGTCGTATTACAGAAGGCTCACCACATATTCCATAGTACGACGTAAACGTAACGATTGAAACGTGGGAGCGTACGTCACTTGTCTGCCTAACTCTTCGGGGATTGCAGGTATGATGTTACATGAAAGCAAAAGTTGGCAAATCACGACTTAGCACACCAAAGGACATTACGGGTGGTCTTGGCTTGAACATAGTATGAAAGCATGTATCTGCAATACATATGAGTAAAGTATCGTTTGCGCTGTAACTTACAAATCAAAGCTCGCGTGTTTCTCACGAATCCCGTTGCGTGGTGTCCTCCTCCCCCCCTCCCCCCTCCGCTTATCTAATTTCCGTATAAACTAGATGGACCAGTTCGAGTGAGCAGTCGATATCGCTGAGGTCGCGGCGGCATTAACGTCTCTACGAGGAAATATCTATTGCCCTTGTAAAAATAATGGTCACGTTTTTATTTACAGAGATTACAAAACAAATCACGGTATTGCACAGTGCCTAAACAGAAACAAATTCCCTACCCACTTATGGGCAGCAGCGAAGGCGGTGCGGGAAGCTGTGCTCTCCGATCCCCAACCAATCTGCTCAGTGTGGGGATTATGGGCATGGGATATGGCATCAGGAGAGCCGATATTCAGGAGTAGACTGCAATAGCCTGATTACGAATATTCACAGTTAAGTTAGTACGTAATAATATTAACCAAACACAGGTTATAAAAGGCGGTGACGTTCTAATCTCAATGGTATGAATGATCAAAACAAGGCTGGTATATAAAAAAAAACTAACTTCACGCCTGTAATCCCCGAAGACGTAGAAGACAGAGGAATGCAGAACACTCTCACGATTCACCGGTTACGTTTACGTCCCACTATGTAATAGGTGGTGAGCCTATTGC
>DWEI01001822.1:0-15686 GCA_018245875.1 Mysoria ambigua
AATGTCTAAAATTATACACGAATTCATCGCGCATTTCAATACGTTCAAGCGGTCAGCGCGCGTTGCGTTCGAGAGCCGCCCAATACCACATTAAACATAGTCACATAAAATTTTGCTATACAGATTTCTACTTGTGACTGATGTAAATAAATAATATCACGTTGTATTTTGGTAAAGGGTGGGCCGTATCGCATTGTAGTATAGGAACAGGTACTCGCATGTTTCACCAGCTCGCACTTATTTGTCCCTCTGAATAGGGAGGCAACCTATTACTATACACTGGACATACAAGCGAGATCGAACTACTATTAGGAGTATCCAAAACCCAAATATACACTTCCCTATCCGGGGATCGATCCCAAGAACTAATGTATGAGTATTTGTGACTTATATATGAACGTTTACAAATGTCCAACATCAGGTCAAGCGGCGCACCCGTCCTCCCGCCGCGCGGCGGGCGCTCCGCCCCAGCGGCGGGCGACGCCGTCGCGGGCGCGCGCCACCGCCACGGCGGCCGCGTGCGCGAGCGCGAGGCTCGCGGCCGTCAGCGTCACCACCACCAGGGTCTTCTGCGGCTTGGACCAGTCGATCACGGGGTAGATGAAGGGGTTGCCGCATCTGGAAATCGTAGCACAAACATCAGGAACGCTCATAACTCATATATCATATAGGTAGGGTATTTAAAAAGGTGATATATAATAAGATTACATAAAGTTATCTATAAATATACTTGGTAGTCAATAAACACCGCACATAGATCAAAGACGTGCAGGTAAAAATTCAAAAGCCAATGGAAATGAACAAATAAATAATTCAAATAAAAAAAAAGATGAAACGTGACAATGAAGTCATCAAAAGCGACGATAGCGTTCAGTAGAAAATAATCAATGATGCTGTGCGATGTGCGTCTGATGAACGCATCCGTTTCTGTATTCGGGCTCAGCAAGTGATGTTTGTTAGCGGTAAACGGGTTAATCGCTTGGCAGATAACGAGTAATGAAGCCCAGTTAAAAGTAAGACGTTCGTCTAATACTTCCATGTTTTACTTCACTATGCCAATTTTAAAGTCACAAGGTTTTATGTGGAGTATTTGATGGTCACGATACGTGTGCGAACACAGGTCACAGTAGCGTGGTAACTAAAATCTAGTTATTGGGATAATTATAAAAATATATATAGGTATACTTGAGTTTGTGCAGTCGCCTTGAAATTTCCTATATAATCTAGGTAACTACTGGGCGAACGAAAAAAAATATGCAAAAAAGCTTAAGCTTTAGAAAAACTAAAAAGCTTAAGAAATTACGCAAAAAAGTGAACTATAAAATTTAATTCAAATCGGTTCAGAGGTTTACGAGTTCATCGCGGACAAACAAAGTAACACGAATATATATGTATATATTAAGATAAATTGTTGACTTGTTCTATAGGGATTCAATCTAATCTATAAGAACTCAATAAATCTCGCAATATATGTAGGTACTACTTCCATAAAACTGTTATTATTCACGATATTTTTTACGATGATTATTTACATAGGATATAGGCCACATACATTACTACTATTGGAGTCGTTTAAAAACATATTTTAGTAAAAATAATACTACTGTCACTGTCGGTTAAGTTATTAAATATACTACACAAAGAAAATTTCTATTTGTGGTATAGCATTTTCACAGCAAGTAATGAGTAAACTTGTTTTAAGTTTTCTATCAAAATGAATAGTTCTATCGATATTTGTGAATGTATTTTGCCAATATTTCAATTCAGTACGTTCAAATACATTAAAGTGGCTTATAATATTTTGAAGAGTCGAACATCTTGGTCAAATAAGTAAGTCGTACAGTGTGTTTAAAACAAGTCACAATCTTGGGACAATATTGACGTGTCTCGCAAATACGAGTATGTCCAAGTACCTTCGATGTTTGCGGAGGCTTGGCTACATACGATAAGGTTTGTGTCCGGTTCTATGATACCGAAGGATTTCGTGAGGATTTAGAATTAAAATCATACCCGTTTCTTTAGACTTGTCTTTATCTACGAGTAAAGTTACAATATGAGAGTCGATTTTATAAGTATGTGATGGATTTTGACCCATTGTTATATTCAAAAGTTACTGGATGTTATAAAGTTAAAGTTACTGGATGATATGGATTGATGATCAAACAGTCTAGTGGATAGTTCGATATTTCGACATTCTGCGGGTGTTAATGAGTTATTTTTGATAGTCGTTAGAGAACAAGGTTTGAGAAACTGACGCCCAACAGTGGGACTATAAAGGGTTGATGATGATGATAATGATATTATTTAAACATGTTTGATGAATGTAACAGATACTAACATCTGTCTACTATAAACAAACTTGATATATGTTTGCAATTAGTCAAAACATTCAGAACTTAATAAAACAATGTAATATTTTATTGTACTACACTCTACTATCTACCTCTTCGAGGATTATAGGTGTGAGGTAATTTTTTTTTTATATTTTATTTTCATTTTGGATTTTTCGACAAATTTATTACACATTTATCTCAACGGTGTTCATGGTTGAGAATAAAATCTAGATTCGCTATGATCAATATAGATCGTACACACTAACATAGATCGACTGTAACTAAGTATTTTTAGAAATATTGAGCGTTCATCCATCTTCTAAAACGTATATAGTACGTATTGAATAGAAGCGTGCATTCGATATTTTATTTAAAGAAATCATTCGCCCCACGACCGTTACCGTGCCAAGCGTTATAAAATGCAACAGAATAAGACGAGTGCTGATACAAATGGCGGCTGAAAAAATGACGCTTGTCATATATGCGTCATATAGCGGATGTCAGAGACAGCGGTCAGAAGCGGCGGTACGAGGCCCCCAGTCCACTCACGGGTCCAGCCCGCCGGCCGCGTAGTACAGCACGGTGAACAGGCAGTACGCGAGCGCGAAGCACAGCGGCTGCATGAGGTGGCGCAGGCGGCTCGGGTGCGCCGAGCACGCCAGCTCCGCCAGCATCGCCAGCGAGTTGGCGCCGTGCAGCATCACGTCCAGCGCGGGGTTCGGGATGTAGTTCACCTTGTTCGCGGCTGCGTTGCGTACGAACGAAATGCTTTTTGGTTTTCGTGTAGAGACACGAAAAACAAGAGACGACAGGAAATTCCAAGCTCTACATGTTTATATTTGTTTTATTTGAGTGTAGAATAAAGTGTTTGTAAATATATTTATTGAACTAACTACCATACAACAGGTAGTGGCTAGCGTAGGTGTGATCAGATCGATGTGGATGAGATTAGAAGAGATTAAAAATTTAAATACGTTATCTAATGTCTCTGAGTTGGTTGAAAATTGTTGATTTATGCAAATGGCTATAAATTAAAGTTATATATGCATATAATAGTCAATATAACGTCATTTTGAAATAACTTTGTGTTCACGTCGCTCGGGACAATGCCGGCGTGACTTCAGCTCCAATTGAGATACCATGTCGCAACCGGCGCCGACATGTTCCCAGGAGCTTGTTCAATAGCCTTTGTGTTTGTTATTTCTATACTATATTGTGACACTTTTTCTAAGCTTTTGTAATAATGTATCCAGTGCGAACTAAAGCAAATTTTTATATGTTAACTTTTAAGATCGATTTCAATAATGGGACGAAAACTGTAAACTAGTGATTATGTGATCTGTATGGATACTGGTATACACATAGATCTCGGAACTCTCTGCCTGCTTTGTAAGACATCTGGCGTGATGTTTTTTAAATAATATTAAGAGCGAATATTAGAACAAATTTAAATATATGCTTAAAAACCGAGGATAGAATTACAATTTCCCAATCTGATTTAAATATATTAGGCAATTAGGCAACGATATATCAGATGCATATGTGTAGTAGAAAATAAAAATATTCGTCGTCGTGTCAAAGGTCTTTAAAGTTGTAAGCGCGTGTAAATGGTGTATTCACTTACCAGTCTTCAATATGCACCAGTAGAACAACGAAATGAGGAAGGCCACCGGTACGGAGACGTTGTACAGCACCCAGTAGGTGCGGACGCACCACGGCAGCCCGAGAGTTGTGTCTGCAATACACGAACGAGCACTGAGCATAGAAACATAACAAAAGTTTCAAAATTGTTTCTTTTTCGGTAAACGTATTTTTTATGTTACGTTACGTTGCGTTTCTTATTAAGTAAACGTGATTTTATTTTAGTATACATATACCTTATCAATTGCATTTGACAAGTGAAAAACATAGTTCGCTTGACTTTGAACAATATTCGTATGTTTGCTGATTAAGGAATTTTGCCAAACATAGTCATTAACAAGGATTTGTAGATCGTAAACAATTATTATTATTACAGAATCGTCATGCTGAGTGACCATGGCCAACGACAAGGTTATTTACCTTGACTTAAAATAACACGAGTTTAACCCGAGCCAGTAAAGAGACGACTTATAAGTCGTATTGGTATTACTCCGGCCTATAATGGAGTACAAAAAAAATTAATATCCATAATTTACGTATAATTATTTATTGAGTAATTTACACGAACAACCTCGATTATAATAATGTTTTTTTTATATATTTCATAGTTCAATACATTTCTAATTAATACCGAGATGTCATTATAATATATAATTTATAACATTTGTTTAAAAACAGTTACCTAAGCAGAGTCCGTACTTTTATTTAATACATCCTGAAAAAAATTAAAAATTATATTTGTCTCAGTTTACCTTTTTATATGGACTTTCTCTGGAAAAATACCTACACCAATATGTTCAATGTAAATTTTGACGTTAAATACATCCTTTCATGGATAAGTACATCAAAACACAGATAGGTATATTGTATGAACATGAATTTGGCTACAATATTACGACTGCTATTAAAAATTTAAGCATAATAAGTATCAAAAAACCAAAGTAAAAGCCAACGGTTTATTCTATATATAACAAAGAAACTAAGCAAATATATACTAGATATTGTTCATGTTATAAAACAAAAACGAAACAAAAAATCCATTGAATCGAGATATATCTAGAGCGCTCCACGATCATAATCTGCACCGTGAAATCTTTCATTTGTGGCTAACCACAAAGTTTGTTAATATTTTTAATATCTTCAAAAAACTAAAATACCACATATGTATTTACTAACATCTGTATGTAACTGATTATCTTACATCGGGATGATGGACACGATAAAGAAAATCAGACATTCATGGTCACATATTATTGAGCTGACCGTGCTTAGGTTAGCTAAACGAGAAGGATCGTGAGGAATATACGGAGAAAAATTTATAATAACTGGTTGGACATTTTAACTTAGCAAATAGTTTTTAAAAATCTGCTCAATATTTACGAAAATTATTTTTAGTACGAACTTGCACTGCCCGGTATAACATATAAGATGACAACATGGCGTCGTTTATTTTGTTACTGGAGGTTTCCTTGTTTTTCAAGGTATTGAATGTTTTTTTTTCACTGCCTCACGCAGATAAAACTTGTCTGTGCAATGTATTACACTTTTTAAACACGCGATAAATTGAAATATACCAGTTTCGCGACTAAATAACTGAGCCTTTTGTTAATCTTCTTTTAATTTATAAGACACTAAAGTTGTTCATTACGCCTCGCACACGCACTTATACAGTTTATTCTTAAAAACCCGTAACAATATTGTCCTTTATTTTGTTTTTATTTGTATTTCAAGGCATGGAGAGATACAAATAATGAAAACTTAATATAACACGACAAATATTTATATAACGTTGTTCACGGAGAATATTTTTCCCAAAGGGGCGTCTAGATTTTCGTTTATTTATTTTATTTTATTTTCTAAGGTACACAAAACAGTATATAATCAATTATGTGAAACAACATATTGTTTAATAATTAAAATCTAGATTATATTCATATAATTTATGAGTACACTACAAGATAAAATGACAGAAGCAGTTGGAAAAAAACCCAAAATCAAATATTACATTAAAAACTGATTTATAACTAAGAACTAAAAAAAATTGTTGAATTTTACATAAAATTAAATAAAAATTGGTGATATCGACTGATCAGCCTTACTTAGACTAAACTTGTTATTTTTTTTTTATTGTTATAAAAATATCAATATTTTCATTGTTTTTAATGCGGTTTGGGTTGCGCTATCTTTTGGATGGCTGGAGAGTGTCGAGACGCGGCCTTCAGGGTGTCAAGCGTCGGCATAATTTGTTTGCACTAGCTCGAGGACCTTGTCGCCTCTCCATCGACCTCCGAGGTCGCAACACATCTTAGCGCTTCTTTCGTAACTCGCGGTCGTGGTTTATATCATCGCTTGCTTTGAATATTAATACGACATTATTATATAGAGATGTCTAAGAATCAATGTCAATTCTATATATTTAACAGGAAAGTTACGTATATTGTTTAGTTGTAAAGTAATTCCACATAATACAAATGGTGAGAGATAGAAGTACTAGTCTCCCCTGTGTACCACTATTGGGAAGTACTCGCGTATTATTATTATTTTTAACGAGCCATAAACTTTCAGTATGTACATACGAATACATATTATCCATTTTTTACATAAATCGATCAGGCTTAATCGTTTGTAAGAGATAACGATACTGCCCATTACAAAGCTTCCAAATATTTATTTTACAATTTCATGACAGAATTAACGGAATATCAAGCTTGAAGTCTGGCAAGAGGTGGGTAATAGATACAAATACTCCCCCACGTTAAACCAGTTGCGTTTACGTCTCCGAATGGAATATCTAGTGAGGGTATTGTCATACACCGGCCGGAAACTGCAGGCTTTGAGCCAGTACTAAAAATTTTAAAAACAAATTCTAGTTACAAAAATCCAATACTACCCCAGCAAGGATTTGAAACTAGGAATTATTCATCGGCGGTTGTGCTTTAAGCCACTCTATCACCGAGGCTTTCAGTTTTAATACAATCCATCGTTCTCATTAGATTTACAACTACTAAATACGTATATATCTTGACGTCAGGTCCTTTGCGGGGTAGGCAGAGAGCACCGAGTGCCTTTTATCTCTAACCTATAGACCTGCCGCCCTTCTACATTCATCACTCCCTTCACACATGCACACCAGTATCCGAAAATTGTGACTCGCACATTACCAATTAATTATAAATTTTAATCGATTAATAAACACATTTAATATTTTATTTTCACTAAAAGTTTTAATAAAATAAATAACTTTCTATTTTTGCAGACTCTATCATTTATATATAAAAACATTACATTTGAACAAGTGACGCGCCATATTGGAAGATGTCAAATTACGGTTATTGTTTGATTTAATGGATCATTTAAATAGCCTTAAAAATTTTCTTAGCAGTTGAAGTCTTATTTGAGTTTGATTTGAGCTTCAAAAACTTAACAAATATAATGGGCATTGATTAACACATTTAGCATGTCTTTAAATTTGGGTATGCGGTATTAGATAAACAAAGACAATTTAGGAGAGATTTAAACGAGTGTTTAAGTGTAAATGTATTGCAACGCGTTATATTAAATGTTATTATTTATGTCAATCGCAGATATACAATGCTATACTAAAGTAATAAATTCATCATACGCTGAGTAATTAATCGGAGATACCGCCATCCTAATACTAACAGCTAATCCTGTACTTAGGTATTTCTTACGTCGATGCATTCAATGTTTACATGATAATTATCAAGCCGCAGACATGTAGCAGCATGAAGTATACCAGAAATTGGCTCGCGATTCGGGTAGCGACAGATGTGGCGCGACCGACGTAAATAGGACGCTGTGACATTTAACCGATTCTAAATTTAAAATGAAACATTGTTGCCTGCCTGTACTGTTATTAATTTGCGTCGTCTTTTATACGACTGCCTCGTTAATCTTGTTGGTCCCAAGTGCGACTGTCGATCGCGAGATCTTGGGTTCAAGTTTCGGGTCGGACATAGGCCTTCCCTGAGCGGCTACGTTAAGTTGCCTTTGTTTTTTATACATACGAGTAAATGTTTTAACACACTCTGTCATTTCAGTTATGTGTTTTGTCTATTTATAAAAAAAAATCTGGACACACACGGGATCTTAGCAGATAGTAAATTCTATTTGCTAAGTCTTTTATATTAGTCAGGTTTTATGCGTTATATGCTATCGTTAATCTTATATGTATTGCTAACCAGAAAACTCTATTTTGAAACCTGGACTAACTAATATCTTTCGCGTCTACCATGTAGGTATATAGTTTACTCTGAGTTTGAGCAGTCAACATAGATTCGTTCAATCATATTTACTGAAACATTTAGAACACAGTGAGTGTTGCTGACACTAAAATTAACAAAAGCAAGCCGGGCTCGTAGCTTGTAATATATCGTAAGCTGTAACATATTCAGTGCCACCACTGAATATATTACAGATTACTACAGGAGAAAAAGTATTATTAATGCTTATTTTCCGTACAGTTTATACTGTCAAAAGGTTTGTTTTTCGTGCGTTACAATAATACAATGCCGGACGGATACCGGTAATATATCAATTGTAACTGTATATCGAAATAAAATTGCTTAATAATTATAGTAAAAATTATGTTAAGGTTACACAGAACGATTTTACAATGATGCGGCAATGGAAATATGTAAAACTCTGTTCAATAGTTTTTAATATGCTATATGCAAATAAAGTCAATTATTGTAGGAGAATTACTAGTGTAGCAATATTCATTCACTGCTTACAAAAATCATTTCTGCTTAGCACGATTTTTGCATTCTTAATTATACTGTAGCACAGTGTCCGCTCTGTATAAGGTTTATTTCATAGCCTTCGAGTCCAGTCCTTTAGGCGGCGCTTTAGTCGAATTCACATGCCTTAGAAATCTTCGTTGTTAAATCGTTTTTAATCGCATAAATGTAACATCACGGATTCGAACCATGTGTGAGGAAGGCTCACTTAATTGTAATCGACTGAACAACTAGTCCATTGAAACGTATGATCGATATTAATTACATACCTGAAAATTCACCGTTTGAATTCTTGATCGTGACGATTATTCCGAACAGAGATTCCAAAAATATTAAAATTAGTCCCCAATGCGTCATGTACAGGAAGAATTTCTCCCGCGGGCCCCAAAAGAACACCAGGGTCCATGTTATTATGCCCGTCGCCCAAAGACACGTCGGGACACGCCAGTACAAGGGCGAGAGGCTTCCGTGCCACGACCTCCCAAACAATTCCGGCGTCTGATTTCCTTCCCGCAGCGCACCCATACAACACGCGTAGCATTGTTCCTGCGCATTCTGAATCCACTGCTTCATTTTGTCCATTGACACTCGTTTCCTCTTATTTCAATTAATTATTTCGATTGACTAATATTCATTTAACTGATATTCAATCAATGTATTTCCAGTTCTCTTCACTCGTGTCCAGACTCGGCAACTACCATACGCTGTGAACAAACTTTGTGATAAGTAAATAAGTATCTTAAATCATATCGCACGCTCAATAACGTTATTACAGAACACGACAACACAATGGGGAATGTGAGCCAACATCGTGCGCCTATCGTGAAGCCTTGATGTATATACGTATGGACGTAAAAGTATTCGCTTTGACATTTCTTACAATGCAATATTTTTATTAATGTAAAGACGGTACTAAGCAGAATGAGTTAGGCCGTTTGGAGGAGAGTTGTTTTAATGTAAGGAGTTTAATGTTTATTGAAATGACACTAGAGAATCAATGTATTTACGAAATACATTAATAGTAGACGCTGACAGTACGTACTATATTTCACAATACAAAATATTTTGTTGAGCGAGGATGAATTTCAATGACAGTAAAGTCGTCACGCCTGTAATCCCCGTAGAGGTAGGCAGAAGAGTTTTGTACTTTCTCACGTTTCACTAGTAAAGTATACGTCCCACTATGGTGATGTGCCATTGCTATGCTCCGGGCACATATCCAGATTCCGAACTTATATTAAAAAATCTAAATAAGAAAAAATCTATAGTCTCGACATGGGATTTTAACCCAGGCCTCTTCATCGGCAGTCGCGCTTGCAACAAACACGACTAACTTGATTGACCAGTTATCATATTAACATTTTTCAAGCAATTTTTTCATTTTTATATCATAAATCAGATTTCTCTACACTGGACGTCCTTACACACGGCCTTTTGATCCCAAATTAAGCATCAAGAGAATTTATATTATGCGTACTTACCAGACGATTAGAAATGTCCGTATGTAATATACATATGTACCTATTCCTCCAACTTTATTTTAGGTTTCTGAACTATCAAATATGAATAATAATATAATAACTAGTATGTTCCTCACCCTACCTACCTATCTATCCTACGTTCACCACAAAGTCATCAGAAAACACAAAATTCCATTCATCATTTCCTTCAAGGTTCATGTTAACAACAAAAATGGTGTTTGAGGTAAGTGGAAACGTAACAAAGTTGTAGGCGCAGTTAATGGGCACAATGCCTATCGCATGTAAAATACTTACGATTAGGTCAAGGAGTCAGTTTTGAGATTTGTAATCTTGACCGATTAATTAAAATTCCAAAAAAAGTAAGCAATTTAACGGTCTATGACCGTGTGAATGACCGTGACTAAAGCGGTCACGTGATATCGAGCGATATGTTCGCCTTAGTAGCTATAATTCGTCCTTGACAAAATCGACAGTTCGACGAAATGGAATATATTTATATGTATTTACGTCACAAAATCTTTTCCGTTAACCTTAAGTTTTTCCGTTTACCTCGTTTGAAATTATTCGACGATTTTGCAAAATTGTAACACGGTTTCCGCTATCGGCTTTCTATTCTAAGTTACCTAATTAATACGAGTACTTATAGATGAAACGATAGAACGTGACCAACTTTTTTTTAATTTAAAGGAAAGTAAATCAAGTGAACAGGTGTTTTATACGCATTCGGGTAATTATCGTAATATGTTTCCTTGCTTGCTATTGAGCAAGAAAGGAAATAAATTGTTATTTTAAGGTCGTGCCAATAATAATAATAAACTATCTACCGACGTAAACAGCCTCCATATAGTGTTGAGCTTATTAAAAAATAAAAGACGTGAAAAAGCCTGCTCTTTTTATGACGTACGTAGGAAGCTTTACATGCAACTAAACTTTTACGTCACGGAACGGTTTTATTATTATATGGTCACATCAGATCCTTGACAGGACAGGCAGACAGCACCAGCGTCTAAACATCTTCACCCTTATCGTCTTAACGTGCGTCTTTCCAACATTCTCTCTACACGCACGCCGGTTCCGAGGACTCCTGATTTTCCCATCAGTGAAGCAAAATTCTTTCAAAATTCTTTCTTTCTTTACTTATACCATTCTAACAGGAGACCCATGTTCCATCCAGCAGTGGAACGATAGAAGGGTTGATATCTATATCACCATTACATGTGGAAAGTAAATGAATGTTATACGCGCAAGTGCTTCTCGTATGTTATGTAAAATTAATTACGTGTGCGCTTGTTAGCGGAAACACGCCGTCGGCGCTACGCTAATGTGAGCGCATTTAGCAAAATCAACCCCTATTTGATCCTCTTAATTAAGCAAGCCCTTTTGAATACAAGTAACATTAAAAATTAAAAAATGTGAATTTAATGTAAAAATTACCATGTCCTGCTTTTCAGTGAAATAATACATATTATTACGTTAGAATTACTTTATAGTTCTTTCTACTGCTTTAGTTCGCTAAAAGCCCTTTGTGTCTCCTATAAATATTGTTAAAACCTTTGAGTTTTAATTATATTTAATTAATAGGTGTATATTGGTGTCTATGTATTCATTTATTAAGATAACAGATCATTACGTCACGTCTTAGGAGACTTAGGAAACTTAACTGATGAGCTTGCTAATTTAATTATAGCAAGAATTTTTAAAATTGTATGCCCTATCAAGCATTGAGACAAGTATTCCGTGGCAACCGGCTCCGATTAGAGTTTTTGATTCATTTTTCAATGCATTTTGCCATTTTGGTAGGTTATGTCCTTAGACCGTCTCACTCTGAAAGGATGACGGCGACAATAAAGTGTTCAATTTAAATAGATCACAATGAATTCTGTAAAGATTAATTTAGTGTAGTAGTAGTAAGTGTAGTAAAAATGGTAAAAAAAACCAATGATACCGCTCCCTAGAACTGACCTTGTTCATTGTTAATGACTCGGGCACCGAGCGATGGTTTTGCTTACAAACTGGTCGGCCGCGAACATACATTCAATTGAAATTGCGATTTCGTTTATTAAACTGCTGATTACTTTTTCGCCTTTCTAGTTATTTTATTGATATTTTGATCAAATTGTATATTGAATCATTAATTATTATATAACGTCATGCCAGGTATCGTCGGTGTAAGCAGTAGGCATTAAGTGCAAAATATCTAAAAATATAATTTAAATATCTACTTATAGAGAAAAGTGCTTCATTTACATAAATCATAATGATAGACTGACTCATCATTATAATTGCATTATTGAATTTGAATATTTTTAATATTTGTTACATCTGTAACATTAGTATTTTATAATAATTGAAATAACGGACCGACAAATATACAAAAAAGGTACTTAGAACTTTAAAAATTATAATTTTTCTACACGATAATTACATTATTAATATTTTAATAAAGGCATGTATAAAACGAAATTTACTGCAGAAAATATAACACGAGTAATCTCTACGCTTATCAGTTTTATAACAATCTTGTTCATTGTTCCTGTATTCAACACATTATGACGAAATCGAAATTTAACTTTGGTTTTTGTTATTTAAATTTTGTGTTAATGCTCTTTCGTTCGAAATAGCCTTAATGAGTAATTTGAGTACTAATAACTATTAACATACTTGCGTACAAATGACTGAGCACATTATAACAAAATATAATATATAATAAAATAATGAATTGTTCTTGGAGGTCTCGAGGTTTAGGAGTACTTATTGTTCCATAGCAAACAATTCCTTAAACAGCGTTGTGGTTGCAACATACCATTGCACATTGTATTATAAATTTCCATACAAATCGCAGTACCGCTTGTTCAGTGCGAATTATTTATATCCACTTGCAACGGTAATTACTTCTTCGGTAGTTATGACAAGCGTGTCGTAATACATAAGATAATCGATCAATTATATGCTACAAAGTCTTTTTATAATCAATTGCTTTTAGTTGACCGCTTCGTACTCGTAGGTCGAGTGGTTGTAAACGCGACTGCCGATCGAAAGGTCCTGAATTCAAATCCCGCGTCGGGTTTTTTCTAACTTAGATTTCCTAGTGGAAATTTGATCTGATGAAATGGAGGAATGTACTAAACTGCTCTGCCAACTTTTACAGATTACATGCGCTGCTCTTAAGTCGAATGTTGACGGATTAATATTTTGTAGCAAGGCAATACTATAGATGCTTTGTGTTTAAAATAATGCTGGTATAAAAATCGGAAAGGGCGTAGTCTAATAGTTCAGACATGTAGATAAAGTGGCGGGTAAAAGAATGAAATAAAATATTAAAATTGGAGAATGATGAATGTAAACGAAGCTGGTAATGCTCATAGGATAGAGAAGTTCGCCATTTATTGCTCTTTGCTTACCCAGTAAGACACCTGGCGTAATAGTAAAATAATAATACACAATATGATTCCAGTGCATATTAAAAAACTATTCATCGCGGTGTCAACGAGGAAGAGTCACAAAGGACTTGTATTCAACATTTTGCAAGCGATCTTCGGGAAAGTGACTCTATGTATATAATCCAGGTCGATCGTTAGGCCCGGCGCTAACTGCTTTTTAATACAACGACGATATGTACATTAAAGTGCAATATCATATTGGTTGTTGATGTTCTTATGTATCTGTAATATAGATCGACTTTGAAGTTATATAGGAATTCTCCTCTATACACAGTTTGTTTTCATTAGTTATATTTTAATGCTATACTCATTTTACGTAATATGTATAAAGTAGTTTCATTTACATCTATTAAACATAACTGATATAAAATGAAAGGAGTGAGCCTATTGTCATAAAGGAATAATGGAGTGAGCCAATTGCCATATACCGGATACAAAACTATATAAATCAATACATATTTCTAATTTTATCTAGATCGTCTTTTTTATATTGACTATATTTTCCACTCTGCAAAGGTTTCCTTAAAATCATTATTTAGCGATTGTCCGTGTTGTCATAGATACAAAGATTGTTTTTTTAACCCTTTTTATTGTAACACCTGTTTTATTGTATTATTGTAATTTAACCTAACTTGTTAACCTTGGGTGTGTAAGGCGTTCATTTGCCTATCACTTCAGGGACTAGAGGCGTGATGTTACGTTTTTAATATTACGTTTCTCTATTTATTATACTGTTACACCAGGTCCGTTACAGGGTAGGCAGAGAGCGATGAGCGTTGAATGTCACTATCCTTACAAACGTGACACGCTTCGTCTACTTGATCATTCTGCTTACGCACGTGTGCGTGTACAGGTTTAATGAGATTGTACAAATAGTGAACTTGTCTAATAACCTTTTCTAATAGACAGCCCTTGGTTTTAATTTAACACGAAATCCTGTAAGTATATTGAATAAATTCATCTGAATGTTTGCATTTGATCATCCATATCTATTCGATGTTCGATTTTCAAATGAACACGTTACAAGTGCAGGTTAACGTATTTTCTGTTGGTGGCGTGACGTAGGGCAACATTATTTTCAATTGCATATGATTAAAATGTGCGTTATTAACTTTTCCGCTTGTAGAAAACGAGGATAGAACGAGGATAGCGCGGCGCCCTCAGAGGATGCCGCTACGTCGCGGTAACGAGCTGCGCACCGCGAAGGATAAATCTAACTAGATATCGAAGTGATTATAATTCTTTGAACATCCGCTTTGTATCATTGCAACGTTATTGAGCAGCGATAACTGACCAGGATGAATGTTTGAACGAAGGACCTCAATGCATAATTTTTATTCGGCGTTAACATATGTTTTTTAAATTTTATATACTTTTGGATATCTGGGTAATATAATTGTTTCATTTGTTGTACGGAAACGTCGAAAAGAATTTGTGTAGGTATATCTATGTATCATACGATGAAGTTTAGGTGTTATTTTTATGTTATCAAGCCATAATACAGTTTTTGTATCGCAGTAGATGTTTCTATGCAATCTAAGTAATAAGCGTGTAACTTAGCTTATGATAAATATTTAACGCTTTCCATTCACTTTGACAGTTTTGTATGTTAAGTTATAATTGTCCACGCCTCAGGAATAATTTCACCTCAACAAATTCTTTATGGTTTTATTGAATTTCTATGTTTAATTCTTAGTAAAATTGATTTTTTTTATTAATAAATTATAAAAATAATCCCACTTATAAGTAAAATATACATTACCCAAATACAGTACAAAAGTGTTTCCGAAACACTCCGCAAATAACTTTACTTAGAGCAATGTTTAGTTTCAATTTTATATAAAACAAACTCGCATAAGGAAGACTTGCAACCAACACGACCAACGAGGCAGTTAGAATTAAAATGTATTAATTATTTAATTAGTTATTTAGTATTACAAGTATTACAAATATCACTGCCTCGTTGGTCGTGTTGGTTGCAGATGCGACTGCCGATCGAGAGGTCCCGGGTTCGATTCCCGGTTCGAACAC
>DWEI01001823.1:0-15674 GCA_018245875.1 Mysoria ambigua
ATTGACTTCACTTGTTTTCTTTTTATGTGTGGTTATAAAATGCACAATTATACACGTTTTACAATAAACACTTAATTAGCAGTTGAAAACTGAATTAAAAGATCGATCTGACTTCAAATAATGATTATATAATATTATGTATTATATTAAATAATGATTATATATTATTATAAATGTAGGGCGATGATAGAATTCGCGGAAACTAGGTTTCTTTTTTACGGTACAGAAAAAAAAAGTTCGCAAAGATACAACTATTAGTACTCAATAGATAATATTGTATATGCCGGCTTAAGAAAGCGGTTATGACAGACAACATGTCCGTGCCGGTGTAATTATAAGATAGAAATAATAATTGTACGACCCTTATTATCAGACTTCGTGAACATTTAATAAAAGGACGCCCTCAATTACTTTGGGGACAAATCTATTGAAACATTCGTGCACACAACCGGCTAACTTGGGAGCAATACATCAAATTTATTATAGAATTGAACCAGAGCTGTATCCACATTTTAGTATTTTAACCGGATATTCCGTATTCATTTGGCTACTCAAAAACCACACACAGCGAGCGCGACTTGTATAACTATTTATAACTAAGTATGTGCCTTTCCAGAGCCGATAGCACCAAATCCTATAAAATGAGTCTATAGGTCTCTTACTTTTCTTTGGCTAAACTGGACGAATTTCTATTTTCATACCGATTTCCGCCCATGCCGCTTTTGAAATCCCGATTTTGTTTATATATTATTTGGTGACACTAGCCAGCATGGGGTAATACGTGCCGAGGGATCCGTCCGCAGATGTTGTGTGAGAAACATTTATAAACGTCAGCGCGAAACGAATGTTTGATTATTACATAGACCTAAGGGTCGGAATATAGAGTCGTTTGACCCCGGCAGGGACGTTTTCATTTGTAATGGCCTACAATAC
This sequence comes from Mysoria ambigua, assembly GCA_018245875.1. NCBI lineage: Eukaryota > Metazoa > Arthropoda > Insecta > Lepidoptera > Hesperiidae > Mysoria > Mysoria ambigua. Next base: position 934 of record DWEI01001823.1, read on the forward strand.
CCCATCCTCCTTTTCGGGTTGAATTTAATATTTGTACTCTTTGAATACTAAATTGCTATATTACCGTCACTAAACAGTGCTGTTTGTTTGTTGTTGGCTTCGTTTCTGACGGTACGATTACGCGTATGGTCAGCGACAAGGAGCTATGTATGACAATACGCATGTGCTGTTGGATGCGACACAGTTTTCTTCATGTTAACACTCCGCAATGGTGTACAGATCGGTCGACTCGTGGCGTGTGCATTTAACGCTACGGAAATGTGTCAGAAACTCGAATTCCATTTGGTCTTGTCGTAGTTCATTAATTTACCCTTTTGGTTTCTTTAATGTGTATCTATATATGATATGTTTAATTATGAAAAATATTTTATGAAAAAATATACCAAAACTGTCATCCACGGATTTGTAATATATTTATGCAACCATCGAACATGGTAAATCCCAGTATAAAGATAATCCCTTGTCCGAACTCTTAAATCTCGTATATTGAATAATGTCAAACGGAATTTAATTTATTTCGTTTATATCGCATACCTTTTTAAATGATTTGATTTTCAAAGTATTAATTCGTTCTTGACCTTTATAAAACATAATTCTTTCTAGTATTTTTTTTTGTTATATCTATGAATTTTGTTGTCCACATATTTTACTTTAAGGTGTCTGAAATGATGCTTGGTATGACATATAGGTATGTAATATATTAAAAGTATTGCGAACTCAAGTTGTTCAACAAGTAAATAAATTAAAATCGACTGCATAGTATTAAAGTATGATGAAAAGACAATTTAATAAATATTTCAAAATATGTGAAACGCTTTGTGAACGCACAAATCAACGCCACATTTGTCGGCAACTTCGTTCGATCCTTGCCCGATCAAAATCGGACACCATGTTCAACCCGGTGTGAATTCAGCCAAGTTGTTTTGACATCGCTCGACGTCAAACAACGAAGTGTAGTGACGTGTGAAGGTGTCCATCGTCAGCGAACAAACGGTTTAATTTGATTTGAACGATTCATTGGTTTGAATGAGACTTTATTGCTGTATCGGGCCGCATTGTAAGGAGTGTCAGTGTACATTGTACACCGATCGTGTTAGAATCGTATTCATTAATATATTTAGTATTCACAACACGAAATGTCATTATTCATTTAAATGTTGAATGTTTCGTAATTGTTTCTATTCATGATGGAATATGTAATGGCTCTAGTCACATGGTCCTTCCGATGGGCCGAATTATTTCTGACCCATACGAGGTCCTTCTTCATGAGCTCTGTCCATTTGCACCGAGGTCGCGATTGAGACATAGTTTCAGACGATTATATATTTAAATCATTCACAAAATGATGGTCGCTCCATATAATTGTCCAAATAAATGTATCACTTGTCTGACTTGCCACCGTAGTTGTCTCACTTGTCTGAAACTTATTATTTTTTATAATAGACAATCATAAATACATTCACGAAGTGCCTATATGGTTAGGCAAATATTTTCATTGACGTTGCCCGTAAATATCGGTATCCCAATGTTAGAAGCGACCCAAATATCGAAACATAATTGGTTCTTCAGAGGACTCACTTGGTATACTTCACATTTTTCTACATCAGATCACCGCCTACAGGAACATTTTAAAGGCTTGGCAGCAGAGGTAGACACTGCGGTTATTCTTCGGATGGTGATACCTTAAAGCAATTATTCGCGGCATAGATCAAATAGTAAAATATCATTATTTATTTGTTTAGTTTAGTTTACCCAATATAATCACCACGACTTCCAACAAACAGTTTTATCAACGACCACACTGTACCACTGTTGATCAAATTATCTCAAGCGACGTCCCACGGTGCGTCGCGTTACAAAACCTGAAAGCACTTAAAGCGATGAAGCAATACACCGGCTATACACCGCACAATTCAAAAGTACACTTCATTTGACGCTTGTGTCGTGAATAATAAAGTTTATTTTACAGTTTTCGCGGTGGAAAGTTAAATTGGACGTTTTAATGTTACTATGATGGCATGCCCCTATTCTATGCGGCGTTGACTGAGGTAATTTAACTAGTAATTTAGCTACCGCGTAGTTGTAATAATTTTATGGTGTAAAAATAGGGAAAAACGTTTCATTCTGAGATTATTTCTATTGTTTAATTCCAGTACCAAATGACAATGACTAAATTGAATAGAATGTCGCAAATTTATCAGGTCAACTTTGCCTATGATATTTTAGCTTTTTAATATTACAAATGGAAAATTGCCATTTTAACAACCAAAGAAATGCTGGATTTACCTTCAGTTAAACCGAGTCATATCAATTCATTGCAAATACGGTTTCCCCGTACATTAAATATTAAAACTTCTTAATTCCGCCCCGTAACCGCTGTCGGAACCGAGTTTAAATCCGGCTTTATTCAACAGCGGGCAAAATTGTTTCCTATTACGACAGCTTAAAGACAAAAGTTGCTTTTTAAATAAAGTAACCCGACCAAATACAAATAACAGTAATGGAGTTGAATTTCATAATGCGAAGTTGGCTTTTCGATTTGTTCGCGTGATAGAACAAACTAGAATAATGAGGGATTCATTAAACTTGTTTTGAACTAAAACGGAACGTGTATTGTTGCGTGCAAACAGAAATTAAATTAAATTGAGTGTGAATGACTTTGGAAATACGGGGATTTAGGATATACGTATATGTAAAGCCTTTTTCAAATTTTTCGTTACATTATTTTCGAAATGTTAATCATTTAGATAAACATACAGCATGGCAACTAACAATTATATTCAACTATTAAACGTAATATTCTTCAGCTTCTAAAGAAGTTCTATGATATGGCATAAGGTAGATATGGCTAAGTTACAAGCATCTTATTAAGTTAGCGGAACCTTTTTAAACTGTCTTATGGATTGCATATGGTCGTCTTTACTTAATATGTTACGCAAAGTACTAGAGTAAAATTCGGTTACTAAAACTTAAATTGCCATTTTGTTTTGGCGTCTAATGAACGTAATGTTTACAATCAGCTGTTTTCCGTCCGCCATTATAAAATGTTACCGTGTTGCGATTTAAAACTTTTTTCAGGTTATAATTTAAGTTTAAGTAGCGTGATAACCTGTCGCGTGTGACCGATAGTTAAAACTGTTATCGTGGTTAGACTATTACGAGCTTTTGACAAACCTTTCAAATTTCCTTTAGGCTAATAACATCTGAATTTGCTTATTGATTTACGCGTATAAAGTACAGAATAACAAGAATTTTAGTCTGTTTGCAGGTGAAAAATTATAGACAAATATAATTATGATGATATGAAAATATGAAATGCAAGTATAAAAACATAAAGAAAGCAAATAAATCCAATAATTAATATTCAAAAATACTAGTGATAAACAACGAATGCACTTAACAGCACAAATTATATTTTGTTGCAATACACGAAGCCATATTCTGAACTGAACGTTTTATTTTTTAATTTAAAGTTCAAACGCCAACAAATCGCGTGTCTTCTGTCCAATGCTTACTACAGTACGAGATCGAAATCAAAATGTGTTAGCAAAAGTTTTAGCGAGTTTTGTATTGTTTCAAGTTTTCCGTCACGAATGCGTTCATTTTGTTTTTTCAGTTATACACACATAAATTTAGAAACGTTGTAAAATATTTTCCTTCATAAATATTTTCCTGCTACGCTGTTGTACATTTATATTTTGTAGTTTCAACAAATTAGTATGTTAATTTTATTGGAAGTAAGTAGTATACTTTAAGGGCATTACTTTTTATGCATTATTTTTGAATTCGTTGAGCAGTCGAGTGTTAATGTAATTTATTTGATCATTGAATTTTACTTTCGCGCTCATCCATCTGCTACAACAAAGCGACTGATCGCACGACCAGCTGTTTGCTAACGACTAGTCTCACGATTAATCGTTCGTACGTAACGGTCATAAAAATGACAGTTGTAATGGAACGCACGTTCGGATACGCATACGTAAACAAATTGCCGGAATCGATATCAAAAAAATTGTAAGTCATTCGATAAAAAAGTCGAGCAGGGAATGAATGACGTTTGCTGCCAGCTGTTTCCGTGTACAGCTGATCGAACGGATATTGGCTGTTAAAGAAAATGTGTCGTCTCGCTCGCGCGGGTATCGTTGTCCTTGTCAGGGCTTTTAATTTGCCCCCATCACGCATAATGAGCGACGCTTTCAATCTCTAGTGTTTCCGATGAGAACTTTTATTTTCAAACCCCATTTATTATTTACCGGTTAATTGGTGTGTGCTTATGGAAACCCAAACACCTCCTCTTTTGAACGTAAAATTTCAATGGAGTTACAACCTTATTGCAAAAAAAATAATTTAATCACTCTTTTTCATAATTTTGCTTTGAAATTTATCCTTAATGGGAAATTAAACTGTTGTCGGGAACTCATTAACGGTTCGGTAGGAAATTATCAAAATATTAGGTAAAGTATACTTATGTATATACATATCAAAGTAAGATATTTGTTACCGTTTTAAAACAAATTCACAAAACTAACATGTCTAAAAAACTTTGATCGTAATGGGAAATTAAATAAAAATAGTTGAAAAATTCAAACAAAAAAAAATGTTTCAGTTAACAATTAAAAACAATTACAAAAAAGGGAATGAAATCAAATAAATATATGAAATGTACATTGAATTCATAGAAAAACCATGTTTAATATTGTGATATTTATGCTTAGATTTAACCACAGTTTAACCTTAGACCATATATACTGATTTACTGTTTATTGATATGCATAATATATTTATACTTTTTCTACTAAATTAGAAAACTGCTTAAAGTACTTATATTTAAGGCTATCATGTAGACAACTAATATATTTAAGACAACGTTTAGTTAAGGTCCCAGAATAATATCTTAGTTAACATTCCTCGTGTTCCCAGCGGAGATTTTACCTTAATTAGACTATTTAACAAACTTAACTTTGAATTTCGTAAAGACGCCGTTAGAATCAAAAAGAAATGGAACCATTTCTACTGTAATAGTCCATGAGGTTTTTGTGGTCAAATACTGAGTGTGTCAATATTAATTATGTGTATGTATTATTGATATTTTTTAAATACATATTAAAATATGTATTTAAAATTTTAATATTTTTTAAATACATATTAAAATTTTTAATACATTATATAGATACACATATATATTGACATATTTAAAGAGTAGAAGCACGTAATGTCTACAAGGATAAATATATTTGATATTCGCTGCTCTCTGCCTACCCTGTGACGTGACGTGAGGATATGATAATAATATTATTCGTTAAAGTTTCATAAATTAGTTATTTATCCGTTAATACGTCTCCAAAAATGTTTATATAAGAACCGCTGATATAACGAAACGTCTCTAGGATGTGAGGACGAAGATGAATCGAATCGCTAAGCGACAGTGCCCGCGTTATTCTGTTGGACTGTTAAAGGCGCATGCTCTAAGAAATGATGTTACTGTTGCAACTTGGTTCTCGACAATACCGACCACTTCGTGGTCAAAGTGAACTTATTATGTGAAATCTCTTATCTAATGCAAGGGCGGCTTAGCAGTTTAAAATTCAACTTCCCACGCCAGGCGTCCTAGGTTCGAACACTGTCTTATATATATTTACAAAATTTAGTGGGTTTTATAAATTAATATCATTAGCAGTTACGGAGGAGGAAATTGTAGGGAGCCTACATGTTCACACCGATGTTGTTTGTGTTAAATAAAAAAATCTTCATATTTCTTACGAAAATATTGACTCTTATTTGTAATTCACCCGTCAAGTTTTCAAATAAATTTACTTGTTAAGATTCTGGTAAAATGAACTTAATAAAGGATCATAAAAAAAATATTGGTAGCACTAAACAAAGTTATTACGTTAGAAGTGGCCCGTAAAATAAGATATTTCCACTGAAATGTGTAAGAAACTTTAAAAGGATTTATGAATTTCTCAAAAATTTCGTTTATAGGATGAAAGATAATAAAAAGTATACTGGTATTAGTGAATTTTAAGTGAATAATTTTTTAAAGCGTTTGCATTTGTTAAAGGCCAGTAACCTAGGAATCTTTAAGTTATTATCAAATAACTTAACATAACAAATAAAAAAAAGATAAATGTGAAACTCGAAATATCTTAAGTTACTTTTCATCCAAAATGTCACACAAAACTCCAATCTATAAATGACTTGTTCATTGCTGTTATAATGATACACCCACGTAGATGAGTCTACAAATATGAAAATTCAAATTATATAGATAGGATATTTGCATCAATATCGAAATTTCTAACCGGATCCCGTAACATCTGAGCGTTAGGAATGCAATAACTCCCTGGGAAACTAAAGCAGCAAACTTAAGTTTTTTCTTCTTAAATTCTCATTAAGATCTCTCTGCTTCAGATTGACAAGATCAGAGAAGTAACTTTCTAATGAATTGCACATAAAAAAATTATATCTTTCGGCTTTAATAACCCAGAGACGGCGCTACAGCCCCACTGCCCTAAAAGCGCAGTAAAACGAAAAAAGGTTCCCCCTTAATAAACCTTTTTAGTCCGCCTTTGTAACGAGGTATATTTTATCTGTGCCCCCAATTTGTTTGTATAACAATTTTTCTTACATTTCTTCTTTCTTTCCAGGTAAGTGCTGTTTGGAGTGTATCATGTGTAGTTGCGGCGAGGTAATAAATTTGAAAATACTGAATCCTTGTTAAGGAAAATAATTGGCCGATACGACTCGTTTGGAATACTCCGAATGCTTGTTACTTTGTACATATTACGGGGAGTAAAAGAAAATCCATAGTAACATTATGCATGTGAAAGGTACCGGGACCCTCTATTGGCTCTTCACGTGGAAACGGCTGAACGGATTTATTGAAATTCATTACAAAGACAGCTTACAGTCTGGGTAGTGATGCAGAATACTTTGAATACTTCAATGAAATTATACTCAATGAGGTGACATAAAATGTAAAAGTCTCAGTGGGAATAATAAATCAGTAGAGTATCAGGAAAATCGAAAAATGTATACACTATTGAATTGAAAATAGTAATTTGACAATACAAATAATCTCATAATACGTAACAATTTGATTAAATTAGTACGAACGCCCCATTGGAAAATATTAAACAACTTATTATATTTTTTTCGAAATAAATGAACATTTTATTTTAACTTAGTTTATATGTATATTTAAACTAGACGCATCAGAAATAAAATTTAACAAGTACAATATTGCAAAGCCCGTAAACGGTAAACGGATTTATTTAGTCGATGTAATTTTATTATTTCCTCTGGCACGGCACGTCACGTACGCCTACCCGCTTGAGTTGATTGGGAACTGCGAACGGGGTGTTCCAAAGGAGACGACCACCCTACGAAAATTCGATACAAATCAGACATTGTCGTGGAAATTTCAAATATTTACCAATTAGCGTATTTACCTTCGTTTATTACTAGTTTGAACAGAACCGTTTGATGATTAAAGATTTTGCCTGTATAAATAAATTTATATTCGCCACGTTAATTAACGTTCGTTACACAAAGCCCGTCGACGCGACATCAACGGCGGTTGTTTTGAAATCCAACGTTGGTATAACTTTTGCGAATCCCACCCTCCTACATTTACAAACTTATTGTAAAGACTAATTTGTACGTTTCTAAACGTTTAGGTTAAATTTTATTTCTTTCGATACTGGTATATTAATCGAATCGACGTAACCTAAGGAACCTGGTACGACCAGGTTCCTTAGGTTACGTCCTTACGACCACGTCTAATTTAAAATTTGTGACCTCTTCTCGACATTGCTAATGAAGGCAATGAACGATAGCTTTTCGTCATCATTGCTCGTTCGGTCAACTTGTTCTGTCACAGATGCCATTGACTAACGCGTCAATTTTGAAACGTAAATTATACAGCACGCGTTTCAAATACAAATAAACAAGCACCTTTTTTATAAAATAAATTTGTATTAAATGTATTAATATTTCAATTAATTAAATATGCCTGAATGGTATACAAAATTGTGTGCAATATTTATTAACATTTCACACTAATTGTTATTTCCGAAAGGTTTGACTAATCCGTGCTCTGCGCTTAAATATTCCAAATCCTAATATGGAAAATAAAATCATTATTGATTCATCACGGCAGCTCCCTTGCGGTGTAAACAGAGAACACCTAGTAATTAATTATCTCCCCGTACAGACAACATACTGCACTGTACATTGATTTAACATTGATAATTATATTCTACATTGCTTATTATATTAGTATACCTGCGTCGATTTGACAAACTGGAGTTCTCCATCAGCCAGTGTCTGACCACAGAGATGAGTAACAGGAACAAATAAAAAAATATAAAATAACCCCCCTTTAACAATATTCGACGTCTGCTGCGACCCAGTCTATGTCGAACAGGCGTTTAATGACTTTCGCGCTCCGCAAGCACTCTTATCACAATTCACGTGATTTGCCGTAGCCATTTGTACTCGCGACTTCCCCGAGGTGATTTCTTACGTGTTCCCCGATATGTTCTCCATATTCGATTATGAGAAAATGATGGGCGAATTGCAGTAAACTTTCGGGAATGTTCCCTCTTATACATCCGAAAGCAAAACAAAATCGTCAAATACTAACGGATTCTCTTGTTTAAATCGAATAATCATTAATGATATTATTGTATCTTTACAGCATTATCTATATGTAGTACTAACGACACTAATAAATGTATTAGTGGATTATGTACGATTATTTCCAATGTTTCATAGTGGGACGTAAACGTAACCGGTGAAACGTGGGCGTGTTCTTTCTGCAATCCTCTGCTTACCTCTTAGAGCATTACAGGCGTGAAGTTACTTTTTTTTAAATAAGAAAATTGGTCATTTTATTTTATTTATTACATTTTTATTTTTATTGTATTATTAATGTATTATATATTTAATAATTATATTATATTATTATTATATTTTTATTTATGTATTTTCATATTATTTTAAAAAATTGGTATATAGTTTTATTATTAGTATGCCCATATATCTAGGTATCTCGAATACATAATTTAAATGATCAATCCGATACACGTCAAAGCTGTGTGAGACTATGTCTGTTGATGAAGTGTGCTATTACCGGATATGCAGTACGGTTGCATGCGCAGAGGTAATGACAGTTCCAATTACAAGAGCAGATACGAAACGTTCGCTGAGACGCGTACAGCACGCCGGATGAGCTTATCTGTGTGCGATATGGAGACGTCTTCGACTCTATTGTAATTTATTTAGGGTAATTTTGGACAAGTCTCTTAAGTATATTGTGTATATGACATGAAACACATCACATGAAGCACACGATCGAATACTCAGCTAGAATCCATCTCGTTACCCGCACGCTTCACCTCAGTTTTGATTGCATAAATATTTTTTCAAGAATCTGGCTGAAGATTTTTCTTTGTGTACAAATATTCATGTGACTAATAGTGCACAAATATATGACGTACTGACTAATCAATCAATATTTTTGTATTCATGTATCTAGCCTAAAGCCCCCCTCTAACCCTCCCCCTCCCCTCTTCCCGCTTCCAATGATACTCTAGTGAGTCACTAACACGAATCGTCAAGCACTTTTCCCGCATATAACGTACGTTCTAATTGTTCCAAATTCAAATTTTAAATAGTCATAGGATACACGATATGAACTAAGCATTAATGAAATATTAAAGTGCAATTGCAAGCTCATGTGTATATGAATAATGCGAATACAATTATCATAACAACATTTTTAAAACGGATGTCTCCTATTTGAATTTAACCGCTCAATAAAAAATCCAATTATCGACGCGTGTAAATATCGCGGGTGTTTTTCAAAATGTAACTCACCAGAACCAATCATTTATGTGGTACAAAAGGGAAATGTGACAAAAACGAGACTTCGATTGGCCATTTGCGAGGTTTGCGTAACTTATGAGCTCTATCGTGTGTTCCATTAGAGCTATATTCGAATATCGATTTTCGTAGCATTTTTTATCCTAACGGCCGCCGGCTTACCTAATGGACAATTTTAAAACGCGCAAACAAATTTATGTATCAATTTGTGGGACTGTTTGGTTAGATCGGCGAATTACCAGTCGTTGATTAGAAAATTACATAACGCCAAACACATATGGCCTCATCTGTACCCGCTCTTTTGAGTAATCTCTGCGAAAGAAGTAGAAATAGTCAATATGGGTTAATTTCTTATGTACCTTTACTGTTCTATAAGCTGGCTCGTTCAGTTTCGAAGGATATTAGTAATAGGTTGCGTTTGAAGTACTTGTTTGTAGTTTGAAGTACTGTAAAACTAATTTTTAATTAATTCGTGTCATATTTTACTTTTTATTAAATAAATTAAATATCCATTAAAAATCATAAAGAATCACCCACAGTAGCACCACACCAGCTACCTTCCTTTCCTCATACATTATTTATTTGCAAGGGGCGCACGATTTGCATCGCGGAATATATTGAACAACTTTTACACTGTGTCATTCAATATTAAAGATTAGGCGACGTCTGAAGAATATTTTTGGCCTCTTTATTGGGGGATTTGTGAGAGTCGCTCGTAAAAATTAAGCTACCTTTATGTCGTGACAGGAATAATGCGAGGAAGTTTTCATTAAATATAGAGAACGTTGCAAACTCCCAGCCCTTACTACTTAATTTAAGTAATCCACTTGGACTTCATCGGCTACGTCATACTTTTGATACAAACACTCGACGCCTTAAGACGCGACGACGGGAGAGGAATGTTTAATGGTTGCTTTTCGTATTTTCGTTTTCAAATCATGAAACTTTAATTTATTACGTAACTTCAGATTTTAATTTATTAAAAAAAATAATACGACAATATACTTTAAAAAAGACTGTACATCGTATTATTTAACTTTTAAAGCAGTTATATACAGTAAAAACATTCCGTTAATACCAAACACATTTCATTCGAATACCATAACTGTTATCAAACCGACGTGGACGGTGAACGCGATGACTTCCGGTTTTTGTTTTAAAATGAAATTAATTTCCTTCCGGGCCACGTTTGATGTGGAATCCGACAGTCCCTTTTGATTCCCCTGCACTTTGCGTAATGAACGCAATCACTTTAAATTGGGTCGTCTACGCCAATATTCGGGGCTGGGCGGAGATTATGCAATATATCACTATGGTATGTCACGGATGATCGATTAAATGCGATTAAACATTTTCTGTTAAACGGAAAATGTAAAATTAAAATAGAGTACTTTATACATACCTAACTTTTTTGTCTAAAGAAATAATCGATTTGTGTTTCAATTAATTTTACGTGGTTTTCAAAAAAAAATATTGAATGCGTATCACAAAGTATTTCTTGGTCGTGTCGACAGCTGATAATTTGTGATCAGTCATCGTGATGAAAGGATTAGTCACAATGGCCAGGGTGCGCCGGGCAGTGTGTGTGTAATTAATTAGACACAGTCACCACTCGTGGAGGCTCCTTGCATGCACCCCATTTCATTTCAGTCCACCTAAAGGACAAAGAATATTCGTAATTCTCTTGAATAAGAACTGTACATTCTCAACGCACGAGCGTAAACGACATCAAAAATTAACAATTCTTATCTCGTCGAAAATATAATCTTGTTGCCAAAACATTCGTAGGGAGGTGTTAGCGTATACGTAAGGAAAAAATTATTCACATTAAACCCCCGAAACTCCCGCGTATGCATTAACTTAATACGTGACGTCATAACGGTGGCAATGTTGCCAGCTTTGAAAAATATGTGTTCAGTGTCCGCGACATCTTCTCATGAATTTTAACGTGTACATACCACAATGTTTTGAATAATTCACAGCGTCACTCTGGTGTCTGTAGAATCAATAAACTATATAAAACGGTCATGACACTGGGATATCATCTGGTGGATATTCCCAACAACAAGCGAAGTCTAGCTTCATTTATTGTTCAATGAATGAAATACAATGTTTCATTCATTCGTTAGTTCTACGGTCGCCGGAAAACATTTAACGATAATTAATTTATGGCTGGCAATGTTGCGCATTAAACTAATCATCTATCTAGGACAAAAAATTGATATTTTCTAAAATTATTACATATTTCATTTTACCTAATGTAGATGACAAAACGAAATACCGCCGAAGTTTGCGTTCGAGATGGTGCTTAAAAAACATCCATTTTGGATGTGTACTTGGAAATCATTGGGGCAGATCTCGACCGGTAGATAAATGGACGGCGTTCAAAGGAGTTCACTGAATCTGGTCCCACGTGGTTCAGATATGGTCGAGTGGGATACTTCGTGATCCGTCCGATGATGTCACATGCTAAATGTGAAATTATCTATGGTTACTATATTTTGTTTTTATTGTGAGAAGTGTAGTACATCGATGTTTCACCAGTTACGTTTACGTCCCTCTGCGGAATAGGTAGTGAGCCTATTGCCATAAATCGGACACAACACCACACCGAGCCGCTTCTACTGAGAGTGTCTTCTCGAAAATTTGTCAGAAAGATTCAATAGTTTCCGACCCGAGGAAACTCTAGTCCGTCTAGTCTAGTTCTACTGTTGTTGTATCAATGACTGCGTGTGTAAAGGGAGCAAGGCCGCAACAATAGTCCCGTCAAGTTTGTAAAGATATTTAGCATTCGGTGCTCTGCCCACCCTGCAATAAACATGGCATGATGATATAATTAATAAAAAATACATTTATCCTACCTAACACTACGTTGTGATTACCGCTGCCTTTGTGTCTACGATTTAGGGGTAGATTTGAGCACAATTTGCGGTAGCTTAAGGGTGCATTAAGACTATAGAGATTTGTCATATGTCATACAAATAAATTGCCTCAAGACAATGTGTCTGTTTATCGCTTGATATAAATTTAATAACGCTATCCAACCTGTACCTTAACCTTTATGCTGGGAATTAGGGCTACTGGATTAAATACCTTCGTTATATACAACATATATTAGTTTTTCAGTTCCCCCGCATCAATTCATACACAATTAAGCACTCACTTACTTGTAGCCTAAAATTTAATATCGTATATCTAAAGTTCTGATTTACTACAGTTCAGAAAACCTTTTGGGGTTCCGTAATCTGCTTCGGACCGATCGCAATTAATGGGGTCCCAACAGCACAACTATGGACGGGACGGACATTGATGTCATCTCACTGGATATGGACTTAGTTTCGTGTCAATTCGTAATGTAACTCAGGGGGGAAATGTTTATTTATTATTATCAGTGAACTCGTGTTATTGCGTATCAATTTTATTTGCTTTCGATTATTTTTTGTTTCATATTTTAACTGTTTCAAATGCTCTAATTTTTGATCAAATTTTAGGGCATTCGCTAATATCATTGTTTCTTTTAGTTTCATTTGTATTTTCTTTCGCCTGTCAATTCAGAGGAGTATAAGATGAAAGATAATTATATACGTAAATCTTTAAGTATCTGTAATATTTGCGAGACAGCGATCGCTGTCTATCTCGTAGATATCTGTCGTAATAATATAATAACAGTAAAAGAAAATATTGTATATTAATATTTGCTATGCAGCATACGGGAAAATAATGAATTCATAATAGCAAATGAAATATACTTAACATGAATATTAAGAAAAGAATAACTAGATGGTAATCGAAAAAAAAACAGAAGCACTTTTAACTCATGAAGAACAATACCTGAGCCGATTATATTCTCCCGTGTTAAAGAACTCACCTTGAGAAATGTTTAATAAGTAATTAATATTAAAAATCGTTATTTTGATAACCATACATTTTTATAAATGGGGTTTATTTTTAATTTCTATAAAATATTTACGACGGTACATACACTATAGCATAGTATATTGTAATTTTCCTCACAAACGCGATATATTGATTCGCATTGTTAAGAAATCGGTATTTCGTATCCAGCCTCTAAACGTCGACGGTACGAGCACCTTTCTTAAAGGTTCGCCGACAACAATGGCATACAATTTTCAGAAATTGTCGGGAACTCCAGCTTCGCTACGACTGTTCAACTTTAATTGGGTTTCGCAAGCAAATACGCCAATTTTGATTACTATGAAGTAATGCTAAATTGAACATTTAACTTCTTCATGCGACATGCATGTCACATTCAGTAAATATATACTTTTAATTATGCCACGAACACTTTCGCACTCGTAAAATACAGACAGATCTCAAGCATGAACAAAATTATGTAAATTACGTTACTCCTATCTCAGACTTGAGTTCGATTGTGAGTTGCCTGTTTTTCATAGGAATCTTATTGGTAGAAGGGATCATTTAACAAGTGGATCGTGGAGGTATATCACACTTCTCTGCCTAGCCTTTCAATGAATATATAAACATAAAGATAAGTTTTCATAATCATAATTATTAATTGTAATACGAATTTTAGTGCTATTGAAAAGAAACTTTCAGAAAATATAATAAGGATTTTTTTTATGTTTATAACTAATAAAATCTTAGATTGACCTTGATGTACTTAATTGATGTTTAATGTTTGCGCCTAAACATGTTACTATTTGCGGCATATAAACTAACATTACAACAGAACAATGCCGAAACTCGGTTCTCTTCCGGGAATAATCACGATAGTTCCCAATAGGGCAATTTCAGTTCTATCAATGATATAATTCGGTGGAGGAACGGCGATAATTGCCTGTTGTCTGTAATAGCCTTTATCTTTAATGACC
>DWEI01001824.1:0-15672 GCA_018245875.1 Mysoria ambigua
GACCCGGGAATCGAACCCGGGACCTCTCGATCGGCAGTCGCATCTGCAACCAACACGACCAACGAGGCAGTCAAATTTAATACATACCATATTAAATCATACCATAAGATAAGAAATTAAATCATACCATAAAATCAAACAATATACAATACAATCTCTGTCTGTAATTCCTGCAGAGGTGGGCAGAGGAGTGTGGTCAGTTATGTTGTACTTGTCACCAAGGAATATTTTGAGAGACTATTATCATTATCAAGGCACAAATGCAGGTTGTGGATCACCAATAGATATCTTAACTAAAAAATCTTTGAAAAATCCATTAGTACCTGACCCAGAAATTCTAAGCAACAGTTGCACTTTCAAACGATTGAACAATAAGGTGGCCATACACTGTTTCTGCCCACAGTTGGACATAGACATACATATATGAAATGTGTCAGTAACATGCTGATACATTTGATTGGCTGCCTCATTGGTCGTGTTCGTTTCAAAGGTGACTGCCGATCGGGAGGTCCCAGGTTCGATTCCCGGATCAAGCACTGCTAACTTTTTCTAATTTAGATTTTCTCTCTTGGGTAAAGCACATTTAACAATGGCAATATTGTATGTTGTTGTTAATTATTATTAGTAGACAAATTATGAAACATTTACCTGATGTTGTTGTTTATGATTATCTAGTAGCTGTGTTGTTCGGAATCCTCTATCACATGTTTCACACCAATACTCTTCATTATTGCTTTGGGAATAGTTTGCTTTATTGAAGTAGTTATATGCTGGACGATTCCTTCGCTGCTCGGGCCATCTCGGAGCAAATACGGTGCCATGCGGTCTCCATTGGTTTTGTTGGGGTACATAATTTGGATGTGGGAACCTCATGGAATGCATTATCTTAGAACCCCGTAGGTAATTTGAATATTGCTAGATATTTTATCTCTCTTTTGCACACATTTAACCGTGCCTTCCTTCTTTTAGTTCCATTCCAACAATAACATTCCGAAACCCAGAATATCTGTCATTCTGTCAAATGACATGTGTTAGAAACAGTTATGGCAATGGTGGATAAATGTCAATAAATAATAAAAATCAGAGGTATGGTGTTTAATTAAGACATAGGGTTCGCGTTATATAAACGCTACTAAGTGCTCTTTCAGATTTGTCGATTTTCGGCACCGTTAACGCTTGTTTTGACAAAAATTATGGCATAAGCCGGAAATACGGTGTTTTGGAATTGGCAAAGTAGTTCCAAGCATCTTGTAATAGCGTAGTCGTCGCTACCGCGAATGTATTTTACGACTTGTGTTCTACAAATTGTAGACGATTTAAATATTTCGCAGCTGCTAACAGCCTAACGATAATATCATTTGACTAAATAAATAAAATACGTTCTGTGTCAGAACATTATAATTATTTAGCATTTGATATATACTTAATCTCGGTAAATTGTTATCTAAGATATTTTTTGGTTGATATGAAATGATTAAAATATTACACTTCGATTTCGTCTATGTTCAACAAACTTAAGTTCAAGTTCTTAATTTGCTGACTGCTAACACCATGAAATATGTTAGGTCGTAAGAAAACGAACGGTACTGTCAAATGTCAGTTGAATTCGATCGATGCTACAAATACAAATAAGTGTTGATTTAATAATTTATTTTGTTTATTGGTGAGACAATTTATAAAATAGTATTTATTCATTTCAAATATGAATAATTCAGCTGCCAAGGTAATCAGTATATTTATCGATATATAACTATATGATTTATTACTTTTGTTATTATTGCAAATTTTCTAATAACTATGACGAATAAGACAACAAACAATTGTCCATAAGTGACTTTAATATACTAATGAATAGTATACTAATAGTATACTAAGGAATAGTACTTATCACGATTAATATTGGTTTTACGCTACTGCGGAATAAAACATTATAAATTCGTGGTCGGCCTTTAAATCTATTGGGTATTAATATATTCAGGTTGGTGAGATATTTACGGAGGCCGGGGCCGCTTTCAATAAGTTGGCGGAGATGACTATGATGTTGCATCCTATGGCGGAGCAGCAGTCTAGGTAAAGAATTGTTTAGTTTTATTACTAAGAAATCTCCTCAAAACCCTAAAGAAAATTTTCTTAAAGCCCTTTAATAAAATTACGAAAAATTATGTTTAAATAAAATATTGCCTTGTTGGAGGAGTGGTTGTTAATGTGTCTGTTCAATATGACTTTCTGGGTTCAAATCCCGAGTTTGATACTATTTAATTTTTCTAAGTAGAATTTATTGTTACACTTTCTAGTAATGGCTTAGAATTTGGCTTTGCATCTTGTATAGCAATTGGCTCATCACCTAGTTCATGGTGGAATTAAGATAAGTGGTGGAACATAGGAGTACACTACATTCCTCTGCCTGCCTCTTTGGAGAATATTGGTGTGCTTTTGCCAGCTGTAAAGGATATAATAAGAAAAGGATAAAGAGATTGCCTCGTTGGTCGTGTTGGCTGCAGGTGCGACTGCCGATCGGGAGGTCCCGGGTTCGATTCCCGGGTTAGAACACTACAAAATTTTCTAATTTAGATTTGCCCGATGCATGGTAATAGGCTCACCACCTATTACATAGTAGGACATAAATGTAACCGGTGAATCGTGGGAATGTTCTGCATTCCTCTGCTTACCCCTTCGGGGATTACAGGTGTGAAGTTACGTTTAGGATAAAGAGAATAGGAGAAATATTAAATAAGTTAAAGAATGATTATATAAAATGTGTCTCTGTCTTTAAATATGCCTGAAATTAAAATCACAGACTTTCTAACAAGAGAAACTGATTAGCTACATATATTTTCATTTTTGTTTGCAGTACTCCAGCTAAAATACCCGTCAAGAGAAAGGCAGTAGATGAGCGTACTCCGGCATCAAGTACTAACTCTGGTCAGGTGAGAATGTTTTTGATCACATTATCCAGGATACTAACTGTGCACATCTTTTAAGTTTAGTGATTACACAAAAATATGATTCATTTAATACAAAGATGTTTCTTTTTCATAGAATAGTGTCATATGTACTATTAACTCTTCAAAATACAAAAAATTACACATATTTTTATACTCTTATGAATTAAAGGCTTTGTTGCAATCACATAATAGTCATAGTACACATCTCTCAATTAATTACACTCGGTGACTTGTATGGTATGGTGAGACTAACTTGATGTTTCAATATCATGTTCTTGTTTATCAATACACGAAATGTGGTCACTCTCGATAGTGGATTTTTTTTATTACATTTATCTTGATTGTGTCAAAATTTCACCTTGACATTGACTGGTCTGTCCAACTCTGCTTCAACTTATTTCCAAATAAATCTACCTATGTATTTGTCAGGTTTTTACATGGTAGTGATCGAAATTCCATTGTAATTCTGTAAGCTTTTCAGTTTGAATTTATCAAGGTTTTGTAGAGTACACTTCTGTAAAGCTTCCCAATATGCTATTGATTGATAAACTACTTTTACATGTCTGACTTTGATAGTGGGAATATAAATAATGAATATTTCGCTTTGAACTCAATTTACAGGTTATGTCATGCATACTACTTACCAATTTTAGGTTTATACATTCTTTCTCTATGTAAACTCAATTATATGTTCTGCTTTCTATGTATGTAAATGGTACCTCTTCCATAACTTATGGCTTTCTTTTGTCACAATATTGTAGGTGTAACAATAGATTTGTTGTAAAAAAGTTTATCTCAATTCAGCTTAGCCACTGTTATGTTTAATTCATAATAAGAATAGATGTTACTGGTTTGTCTAAATGAAAATGTATAATTTATGTAATTTTTCAAACAAATCTGTGACTATGTGAATGTATTTTTTTCCAAATCTTGCTATGTTACAACTACTTATTTAACCAGTTAAATACATTGTTAAACTTTTAGTGAATGTTACTCATGACTAAAAATGAAACCAGCTTGTATAGGTACGAAACAATTCTGGTCACTGTGAAAAACATATGTGAATCTATCTGGCTCAATTTTTGGTGATACCTATTTAACTTACTGTATAATTTTTTAATGAGTTTGTTCTCAAATTTCAGGTGACACTCAATATGCTCAATGCTCCCGAATCGGAAATGGACGTGGACACGCTCAATAGTGATGTGAAGCTGGAGTTCGAGTCCAGCACTGAGGAAGTTGCCACATAAACAGCCTAAATGTGTTTTGTGCCAATTTTTTTTTATTATACTTGTATAAGTTACATCATAGTTTTACTGTTTTCTTTTGTGATAATAATAATAATATATGTAACTTCACGCCTGTAATCCCTGAAAGGGTAGGCAGAGGAATGCAGAACATTCCCACGATTCACCGGTTACGTTTACGTTTATAATAATAATATATTTTCTATATTCTAGACACAGAATAGGCTGTACTTGAAAGTACTGATTTTGTATTGTATCACCACACTAGGTCCCTTAGTGCCCAGAGAGCATCTACTGCCGAGTGTCTCTATGCTTACAGGCCTAATATACTTATTCTATATTTATAACTCTCAATACACTCAGTATTATCACAAATATTTTTGAATATGCCAGTTTTTAAATCTCTTCGAATATTAAAAAATAAAAAATAACATTTTTTTTAGTCTAAAGTAAAATTGCAAACATAAGTTATTAGAATAGAATTTATATTTTTACAAGCTGTGATTTATCTCCCAGTTATATATTTTGTTTCACTTTTTTTTAATGTATAATTTAAAATTAACAATGTCTAAGATTTTTGTTTTAAATGTATTAAATTAAACCATTATAAATCAGGATGGCACTTGTCTTATCATACAATGTTATATATGTTTAGTAACTTTTGTAAAATATTCAATAATGGTTGCGTCACCACCAGCATAATAAAGGGGAGTTTATTTAATGGAGCTGTACATGGACTACAGTTGGCACTTGCCATCAGGTGACCCACTGGCTGGTTTAATAGGCTGCAAAAATGTATCAACTATGAAAATAAACATAATCAGTTATGAACATAGTCATAACCATAGTTATAAACATAGTCATGAAATAAAATTGTATCAATTACAATAAAAATTATTTATGAATTTCCATTCAAAATATCTTGCAGTTTTATTAATTTTTATGTTTCCATTTACATTTTTTTAGATTATATTTTATAAAATTCACGGCATTCAATATATTACAGTTTGTATGTATGTTTAATTAGGCAGCAGTGACAAGTGTGGTAGTAACCTTTTTTCATTAGTTTTTTTTTTATTTCTGTACAATAGTCAAAATATGAGTATGTTTCTATTATTACTGTAAAACATGTTGGTAACAAAACAAAATATGGACCTTGGTCCGAAATTAAAATTATTATTATTATTATTATTAGTACCTTCCACATAAATGGAATGTAATAGACATAACATCAGGCCTGTAATCATCGAAAAGGTAGGCAAACCAGTATAGTATATACCCACATTACATCAGTCACCTTTAAGTCCCAGCATGAAAAATGGAATAGGTAGTAAACCTATTTCTGTATACCTCTCATAAATCCAGATTTTCTAGTTTAGAAAACTGTAACTTAGAAGAGCTATTATAAAAGCTTGATTTACTAGTGCCTCGACAATTTGAGTATCTCATGAGTCAAGGTGGTCGAGAGAGCACTCACAGTCAGTCGGTCCTGGGTTACAATTTCGGTTAGAGTTCTATACAGGTTTCTAGTTTTACTAGTAGAATTCCTAGTGGCGGTATGGAGTCTGAATTTGTGCCCAGTGTATGCTCAACCAGCTCAACCTCTATTCCACGGTGTGGTGTAAAAGTAATTAGTGAAAAGTGGGAGAGTACAACACGGCTCTGCAGATCACTGGTGCAATGTTATATTTGTACTGACAATGAGTATGATTTTGCACAGGCAAGCTTACTTGAGAACCAGTAACAATGTATTTGTTTCGTTGGTGATTGTTGATGGATGTACTATCAATATCGTCATAGTGATATTTTTATTTAGCAGGATATATTTCAAATGTGGACTTAAGGGGTTGGGTGCAAATCTCATACTCAATTTTGACTTTGAATTGTTTTATAAATTTCCCTGCTATAACGGTGAAGTAAATAACTTTGAAAACACTAGGATTCTTAGTAATGTTCTCAAGGTGTGTCGTATGTCAACATGTGCATGTATGAAAAGAGTGATGAATGTGAAGGAGGCCCTGCAGGTCTGTAACAATAGTAATATTTGGCACTTGTTGCACTCTGCCTAGATGTAAGGGGGACTGGTGTGAAGATATGTATGTATAGAACCAAATTGTATATGTCATTAACTTCTCATTCTTAAGAGTAAATTAATATCATAAGTAAGATATAAAAAATGATTGTTCTTTAAGTGTAATAAGTCAGACAACCAGTGACAAAGTAAGTAAAGCAAGACATTCATTCATCTTTTTCTAAATGGACAACCATTGACCCAGTGGGATGATAAAAAAAGGTTTAACATATGTAAATTTCTTAAAAATCAAGTTTTATTTTTTTTATTTATTTGAGAATGGTATGTGGAAGCTTTGTATTCTTCTATCCCATGACGAACTTGCAGATTCATATACTTTTTTGGCGCCATTCTCTAATAAAATATTTTCAATCACTTTATCAACATCACTCCTTATTCTAAGTGTTTCATATAAAGGAAATCCACCACCTGCCTTTTTCACCCTCCTTTGAGCATTCCTATAACATTTCCAGGGCTGTGGTTCTATTACAAGTGATCTTGTAAGTGATTTTATGTACTTTAGAAAGTCCTGTAGTCCATCATCACCATTATTTATATGAATCCACATGGTAACAGAGAAACATAAAATAACATCAAATTTCTGTTTTTTATTACAGTGAAGGTACTGTGCTATTAAATCTTGCTGTTCGCTAGATGTTATGTCTAAAGAAATATATGAAATGTTTGCTGTATCATTTATTTCTGTGGCTCTTTGTATCAATGTTGGGTCTATATCTACCCCTAACATTTTTATATCTGTTTGCGAGTACACTACAGTTTTCAGATAGCAGTACACTTCTTTCGTAAGTTCTCCAGTATTACATCCAATATCCAAACATATGATTGGTTCATCGGAAGCAGGTGTCGGAAACATAGAAGGATGTAAACCAGCTATTCTCTCTTTGGTACCATGAAATGAATAATAATTTATGAAATTTCCATGTTTGACTGCTCCTGGATCGTTGCCCGTAAAGTTAAGTTCAGTTTCTGGCATGTCTGTTCTGTTAAGCTGAATTGAGTAAAACTAATTATTATTTTGCAAATAAACACATTTATCAGAACAAAAATAATATAATAACCTCAAAGTATTAGTGACGTTGACATTTGCAGATCCAATATTGACATTTGACTTCACCAAATAACATTTTATAATAAAGTTAAACTGCTTTGACATTCTTACTTTCAACCAATTCTAAGTCAGTCTTCAATCAGTCTTAAGACTTTGTCTAAGTTTTTGATTAAATCCGTGATTGTTGACAGACTCTTTTGCTTTGGCATGCTAGCGTTCTTTAAAGGTGATGTACGTCGTAAATTACGTTATATAAATGAATAAAGTTTTTGTATGTATTTATACATTGCTTTTTACAGATATGTAAACTAAAAATGTGTCTATAATGACTACGTTGAAGGTAAGTTCTTATTTGCAGTGGTACTGCGATGGCGAAGACAAAGTGGACTCGACTCAATACTATCCTTTGCTTATACTCTACATATAATGGTTGTACAAAAATAATACTTTAATGTAACTCAACTATCATGCTAAATTAAAATTCACATAGTAATAGAACTGCCATGTCCATGGCTTACGCTGCTGTAGACTGTACAAAAGAAATCGTGCTCTGCGATCCCTAACCCGCATAGCCTGAGTGGGGATCATGCGCAAAAATTCCTCAGAGGAGATGACGATGAATTGATGTCGTTTAAAACTATATTTATTTTTAGTACATACTGAAAAATATACGGAAAGACATAATATTTTTTTTGTAAATTTACAATATAGCAGGTGTCGAAGGGTGTGCACGAGTGAATCATATATATTAGTTTAAATTTACTTTTACTTAGTCCATATGTATTATTTTACATGAAGTTATACGAAAACTTATACAGTAATTTTCAAGTTAAATAATTTCTAATAGCAATAACAGCGGTTAAGCACGAATATAAAAAACGCGTACAAATTAAATGATTTGTGCTATATTTTTATTTATTATAAGTTAGAGTGGTTGCAAATATTACTGCCGGGCAAAAAGCCATGTGTTCGATCCACGGAATTGGTATAATAGGGTTTTTAAATTTGAAATTCCAAGTGGTAGCCCGAAGTGAGATTTCTGTTACTAGAAAATCTAAATAAGAATTCTGGCAGTGGTTCAGATTCTGGATACGTTCCCGATGCATGGCATAGGCTCATCACCTATTCCATAGTGGGACTTAAACGTAACCAGTGAAACATGGGAGTGTTCTGTGTTCCTGTGCTTACCTCTTCGGCGATTACAGACGTGAAGTTACGATGTCACGTTAAATTTTCCTACCTGTGTGTATAAAAGGTAGAAACTTAATATAATATTGGTTGTAAGAACCAAGTAAGTTATCGATCCATTCCAAATATTCTTTTACCATATTGACCGCTTATTTATTGGATAAAACTACCCACATCCTGTTTATAGGATTAGCAAGAAGATCCTATATCAAAAGAATAAAGCAAAAAAGATGCTGTGCTTATGTTGTTTTCGGAGGATAATACATAAAAAAAATTTAGATGGTGGTTGGGCATCCGCGAGAATGATAACTGTGTAGGTTTGTGAATATTCTAAAGATAAGTAAATATTTTTTGTTATTAATAATTATTAGGTAAAGTATAAAGGACTTACAGTAGCTACTTTTAATTTTACAAACGGTATAACAATGACTACCTTGTTGCTCAAGTGTTTGAAAACGCAAATGCTGTCTGAGAGGTCCTAGGTTCGAATCCCAGATTGGATACTATTGGATTTTTCTAACATAGATTTTCTTGCAGCGGCTCGGAGTTTAGATTTATGCTAGATGTATAATAACTTATTCACCGTCTACATATTTTCTGATCTTACGTAAACGTAACATGTGAAATATGGCAGTGTACCAAGTTCCTCTGCCTACCTGTTTGGGGATTACACATGTGATTTTACATAAGAGTGAATAAATTCGGTCTGTAATTCTTTTTGTTTTCATGAAATCAAATTACATTGATAACTACCCACTTGCGTGTGATTAAAAAATGAAGTTTTAACATATCAGGAGAAAGTATAAAATTATAGTTATATTGGAGTACTTGTTGAGGAATAGAACAATTCAACTTAAAAAAATGGCTAGGAAATAAATCGATTTGATAGTTGCATCAGAGCCATTGTCGAATGTATCACGCAGAGCACGCTTAGGTCAGCACTGGTATATCCGGTGCTGGTAATATGTTTTAGAGTAACTATTAACAAAACACATATTACGTCGATATTTGCCTGAAGACGTAGGTAAAATATATAAGTAGGTAGAATATATAAATAGGTGGAGAATTTTGTCATACGCACCATGTAATGGATGTCTTTCAGAAGGGTAACTATAAAGTCTATAGTATAGACGATGAATTTGACGGTAGATATCAATCTGTTATTTTATTGGCAAACCACGTTCTGCATTAGTATCTTATAATTTCTAGTGAACGTGTTGTTTGTTAAATAAAAAATAAAGAATCTTGTGTGTGTTTTAATATTATAAATGTTTATGTCACAAACGACGGTTAGAATATTTGGATATTGTAGACCTTTATCGACTCTAAACAGTTATTTATCATTATCATTTGTCAATTATTCAATATTAAATTTAACAAACAGGGTAAGTGGTTAACTTAACATTCGTGTTATTTCTAAAACATTTAAAAATAAATTCAATTGAACGATACGGTTCGGTCGACTCTTACTTTCTACAGCAACAAATAATCGTTATTCTTCCGGCGACGCGTGTACGCCCTGGCCGCGGCAGTGGCAGTAACAAAGGTGCACCCTGGGGGTATACCGATAAAGACGGAAATAACACCAAAAGTTGACGATAGCACAGCGGCTAGTAGACTGGAGCCGGTCGGCGAGTGAAACGTGAGACCGTACGCTCCTCGACGCACACGCAACATCACCTGTAATTACGCCGCTACGCCCACACAGCGCAACAAATGCCGCACATAGTCTAATCGGCAACACATACGTCTCGCTTTTTGTCACAAATTGTATCGGAGAAATTCACTTGGAAAATGGCTCTTGATCATTTTCAAGTTCAGTTACGTAAGCGGGCCGGCGTGCACGTGAAGCGGTGCGGAATGGCGGATGTGCGCCGATGGCGCGGCGGCTCCGCCGCGTGGCCGGCCGTTATAAGCTCGCACCACCCGCACCGGCCGTCAGTCGCCGTCAGTCGCCGTCAGCCCACCCCGTCACACGTCCAAGTGTTGCTTGCAGTGTCGTGCGCTTGGCAAATCACAAACATGTGTTCCGTATATCGGATAGCCGTCGTGTCAATTATATGCGTGGCGTTCGCCTCCGGTCACGCGCGCGGGTCGCGGAGGTCGCGACGGATGGAAGTAGACGATCATGCACAGAACGAAGTCGACAGCGGCCGCGCTGACGAAAGCTCGTGGTGGCCATCGGCGGAGTTTGCCGTTTTGCAGAGAGTTTACGACGACTGCAGTGCACAGAAACACTTGACGATGTGCTTGAAGGGCAAAGCGTTAGCCGCGCTCACGAGGGCTGTGGAGCAGGTGAACTTAGTGAAGTCGGTGCAAACGACCGTGAATTGGGAAGTACAGTGTTGACTAATGTTTTGTTGTGTTGTACAGGACAGCGTTCAGCTCGCCGACGGGCTGACGTTGGTGAAGCAGGCGGACGCGCCGGCCGCGGTAGCGGAGCCTCGTTTCCTCGCCGGTATGAACACTGAAGACAAGCTCGACACCATGTTGCGTAGCAAATTCGAGCAGTTGATGAACACCCACACTATATCAATGGACATGACGTCAGAAGGCAGAGGTAGAGGTAATGTATTTGGTTCCAACATATGTAATTTTATTGAATACTTTCACATTTCACCTGTTTCATTTGTGTGCCAATCAAAAATTTAAAGTTCGAGCTATTACTACTAGGAGTTTCAATTTAGAAAAACTGGTTAGTAGATACTTCGGTCTTGCAAACTGTCTATCATCGGGACAGTAATTCTTTACAACTTTCTGAATTATATTTTGCATTATAATTATTTAATAATACCAATATTATATTTAGGTAAAAAGGTCCTGCCTTATCTGTTGCTCGGTATATTTACAACCGTTAGCATTGTGGGAGGTATGGCTCTGAAGACCTTGGCAGTTATTGCCGGCAAAGCTCTCATCGCCAGCAAGGTGGCACTGACCATCGCTGGTATTATCGCCCTGAAGAAGTTATTCAGTCACGATGGCGCGACTGGCGAGACCACTTTCCAAGTTCACGCAGATGGACATCATAGGTAATTCATAAATTAATTCATCCCTTTTCAAGTTAAAATGCATCTTATACAGCTCTAAATATGTCCTATTTTAATTAACTTCGGTTTTAATATCCTTACTCAATACAAAAACTAAAAAATATAAGTTCACACGACAACAATTGTATTATAAATTTGAGTGGGCTGTTAATTTTTGTTAATGTAACTTTAGCTCCTGTATAATTGAGTGTTCGCTATGATTTGCTAATGTAAGTTTATCATAATCCCTTATATTTTAATTCTAGTCTTTAATTCGAAGGCGGAATCTATACGTGGTGAGGCCAGTGAGCGCAGACGCCGTGGACCCGTATCGGCCCTACGAGCAGACGACAGCGAGTGCGTAGCGCGCCCTGCGCCGGCTCACTTGACCCTCGCCGCGACCCCACAAATGACCTCAAACCAAAGTACCGTCCACCTCAGGGACCACCTGCTCACAACGCCCGTCCACCAAGTTGTCCTCGAATCTATGTCAGTAAATAATTTATTTATTTAAGTTCATAACTTATTTACGACTGCGGCTGTAGTGTACGGTTTAATTTAAATTATTTGATTAAAACTAAAGTGATGTAAGAGTTAATAAAACGATGTGCGTAAATGTAGTTTTTATTCACCGATTATGTGTAAAATTATATTCTATTGTGTTATTAGTTTGTGTTATGCTATGTAGTGTGTTAGTGTGGAACAGGGAGTATGATAAGAACGTAATTTCGAGTGATTTCAATATTATGTTTTTATATGGACACATAAAGTATTGTTTTTAATTGCGCAATTGTATAATGTCAATGTAAACACAAAACACTCAATCATTCGTATGTATGTAACAACTGTGAAAAGCAAATCGCTGTTACTTAAATAATACTTATCTATTTGATGAAAATGATCAAGTCTGATTTGTTTTTCTACAGATTTACTTTTACAATGATATCGCGAATCACACGTTGGCGTTGTGTTTTAATTAATTGCACTTATCTGCTTTCTTTATTCGCTCTAGCGGAGAGGAGTCGTAGAAATATGTTAAGATTTTCCGTTAATGTGAATACAGTGCATAGGAACGTAGAAAGTAGAAAGTTTAAATCGACTCGCTGCACATGCATGCATAGAAACTGTTAGAACGCGAGCGGTCGTGATCTGTTCTGCTTTATTAAACATCGGGGTGTTGCGGCGATCTATTGCTTTTTACGCCACGTTGACCCATTAAACGTATAATGAGAAATTCCTCGTCCGGCGTGGCGCTTGGGGATGCAACTAAAGTTTTTATTGAAACGGTTAGCCGGGTGAATATTTGCGAGGCAGCGCTCACAAATAGACGGTTGTGTGTCTGTTTTCGATTGAGCGGTGCAGCCGAGTGTGGTGTAGCGTTTGTTCGGCTGCGGAAGGTCAGCCCGTTGATTAGTCGTGCGCCGGTAAAGGCCGACCACATTGCGCGTTTGTGCGCCCGAACGCTGTTTATAATGCAGATATGTGTTTGCCCAATCGGTGCACGCTACGTTGGCTATATGGCATAGTTAATGCGGCCGGAGTCTCTTTGCATACGCAAATATAGGGCGGGCCGTCCAGCGCTGATTAAGCGGTGCAATGGCGGTGACGTTGGCTTCATTCCTGCTCCAGGAACACCATTTCACGTGATTACTATGCCGTATTTCAAATTATCCGGTCCTGATTTAACTTCGCCGCGCTGTTTACCGGATGGTAACGAAATATACGATAGTTTAATTTTTTTTTTCGGGATCTCGTCGACATTTTGTTGCGTAGTTGCAAATTACTAGTGGAGTACTTAAAACGTATGACACTTTGACGCGGGAAAATCTGAAGAATATATATATTATTCCTCTGTGATATAACAGTCTCATTAAAATATCGAAAGACTAAATAAATTTACCACGAATACATAACTTCTTTGCATGTTAAATTAATCTAAAACGTTTTGGGAATCTCCAATAATTTCAATGAAACTCAATTTCGTAGTCGTGTGGTATGCAATATTCCCTGCATGGTAGGAGGGTACCTATCGTGGGACATTGATTCCGCGGGGAGGCAGTCTGCATTAACTGATATTGCCAACGGCCTGGATCGGATGTCCATCCAGTTTGGGTCTTTCAATATGTGATATGTGAGTCTCGAATTAGGCCAGCTTCACGCTCCAGAATATGCGTCGAAGACTGGCTAATTTATTTGATTTCCCACAGGCGGCGATTGTGATAGGCTCTTTTAATAATATCATGAACAAATCACTTTTGATTCAAATACTTTCCTCTGGATATTTTATTTTATAATATTACAATAACGTACACATGTGCCCGATGCATGCCGATAGGCTAACCTATGTGGGACGTAAACATAACTGGTGAAACGTGGAAGTGCTCTGCATTCCTCTGCCTATCTCTTCGGGGATTACAGGCGAGAAGTTACATTTTTTTAGGTTTTTTATAATAATGTAACGTCACGCTTATAATCTTTGAAGAGGTATAGTAAAGTGTTTAACATACTCCCACGTGTCATGTCGTTACGTTTATGACTCGCTATGGAATGGCTATAGGTGCCATATACAGGGCACATTCCAGACTCTGAGCTACTATTAAAAAATACATATATACATATCTTCACGCCGAGTCCCTTACGGGGTAGGCAGAGAGCACGGAGTGCCAAATATCTCTACCCTTACAGACCTGCCGCGCCTCCTCCACATTCATAACTCATATATATATTATATTCATTATATTATTTAACAATTGTATAGACTATAATAATACACCAAACAAAAATCTGGACATAAAACAATGGATGACCAAGAGTTTCAAGTTAGAAATACTCAATATTAATCATCCTAGTGATCTACAATTATCCCCTGTTAAGTAAATCCTAATTTTGATGAAACTTCAGAAAAATTTAAGTATTTCATATATGCTCAACTATTTATTTTAAAACTACAAAATGAAATTTTGGAAATGAAAGGTTTTGTTCAAATATTTCCAAACGCTGATGTTATTGAAGTTGTGACATTTTTAGTCGATGTTAAGATCATCTTGTTAATATTATAAATGTGAAAGTTTGTAATTAAGGATAAATTTAATTTATTTTACTCTTTCATATAAAAACTACTAAGTTAATTTTAATGAAAGTATAATAGCAATAGCTTATATATTCTGATATATAACACATAGTTTCAAAAATATCAGGTACTACATGTAAGTAGGATATATCGGGCTGGTCTCCCTTTGCACCCCTCTGTTCTCATTGCTAGCTCGCTAACTCAGCTTTATTGTTTAGGTATTTCTGTATAAATTCCCAACATATATATAGTTAAGGCTACGCCATGACTCGATATTTAAACTTAAAACACACATTTTTTTTAAAGAGGTGCGTGCCAGAGATTTGAACCCGGTCTCCCGGAGTGAGAGAGCGAATTTCAAACCAATAGGCAATCACTGCTTTTACGCCATGACTACAGCCGATAAGTTACGTTGTGTTACAATTGCAGCTTCACCAACAAATGGCCCAGGCTATTTATGTGCAGACGATGCTGGCGATGCAGGCGGCTGGTGTCACAGACGGCGGCGCCACGATGTTCAGTAATGGTATGTACAAGGAACTGAGTGTGTAAATCTTATAGTTGTATAAAAATTTTGATTAAGCTATCTATCTTCTAATACTATTTGACATTTGATTTGTTCGAACAAATTATAAGCATTACCGCAAAGTAACTACAAGTATAAACTTGTAGTAGGTAAATCTCAATTAATGTTGTTTTCTTTGTACAGCCATGTGCAAAAGTATTAGGCACCCCTATTTTTTCACATTATCTCAAAATCTTTAAATAATATTTTTATTATTCTTTTATGATTGCATCGGTGGGCGGCTAACTTAAAAATATAAGAACAATAGACCCAATTCAAAGAATGTTTTATGGAACAACACGTGTTTCTTATATTTTGGATGTTTAGGGATTTTATCAGTTAGTATGCAACCAGTGCTCGTGGTGAAAACATCTGAGTGTATATTACGAACTGCTGCATTAATTTAAACCCCCGTATAGTTTTTCATCGAAAATGCCTAAAAAATCTGAACTTAGTACAGAAAAGCGATTAAGAATTAAATTGTTAGCTGA